>JAPKLY010000333.1:14793-96539 GCA_026898435.1 Prunella vulgaris | reverse complement strand
GCTTGTCCCTCCGGCGAGTACTTGACCTTGCTGGTCTTAGCTACCAGGCCTCAAATCTAGTTTGCATCTACTAACCTGATTGACCAATCTTTTCGATTTGAGTTGATTGTCTTCTCCAAGATATGTTTTATTTCCCTATTAGCGAGTTCAGTTTGCCCACTATTGTTTGGGTGGTATGGGGTAGACACTTTATGATGGATTCCATATTTTTTCATTAAAGTCTCAAAAGGTTTGTTACAAAAGTGTGATCCGCCATCACTAATAATTGCACGAGGCATTCCAAATCTTGAAAAAATATTTTCCTTTAAAAATTTTAAAACAATTTTATGATCATTATTTTTGCAAGGGATTGCCTCAATCCATTTTGAAACGTAGTTGACTCCAACCAAAATATATTGATAACCAAAAGATGGTGGATTAAAAGGACCCATAAAATCAATTCCCCAACAATCAAATACTTCAACAGTTAGGATAGGATTTAATGGCATCATATTTCTATGACTTATGCCCCCTAATCTCTGACATCGATCACAGGATTTACAAAATTCATATGTGTCCTTGAAAAGTGTTGGCCAATAAAATCCACACTGCAAAATTTTTGCAACGATTTTTCTTGTTGAAAAATGCCCCCCACAAGCTTCAGAGTGAGAAAAATTTATTATGCTTTGAATCTCATTATCTGGTACACATCTTCTTAATATTTGATCAGGACAATATTTAAAAAGATATGAGTCATCCCAAAAGAAATTTCTTACTTCCCTAAAAAATTTCTTTTTATCTTGAGCATTCCAATGAATTGGAATTTGACCTGTCGCAAGAAAGTTAGCAATATCCGCAAACCATGGACCATTAGACACGGTGAATAATTGCTCATCGGGAAAAGAGTCATTTATGGGGCTTACCTAGAAAGATTCATCAAAATGTAAGTCTGGATAAGTGATCGGCCACTACATTTTCCACTCCCTTTTTATCTTTGATTATTATATCAAATTCTTGAAGTAAAAGTATCCACCTAATTAATCTTGGCTTTGCATCTTTCTTTGCTAGTAGATATTTTAAAGCCGAATGATCAGTATAAACAAAAATAGATGAGCCAACAAGATAAGATCAAAAATTTTCTAGTGCAAATACTACAGCAAGTAATTCTTTTTCAGTAGTGGAATAATTCATTTGAGCACTGTTAAGAGTTTTACTTGCATAATATATCACATAAGGTTTCTTATCTTTTCTCTGTCCTAACACGACTCCAACAGCATAATCACCAGCATCACACACAATTTCAAAAGGTAGAGTCCAATCAGGAGGTTGCATAATAGGTGTAGAAGTGAGCATTTCTTTGAGTGTTACAAAAGTCTTTTCACAAGAGTCATTCCACTCGAATACTATATCTTTTAATAAAAGGTTGCATAATGGTCTTGAAATTGTGCTAAAATTTTTTATGAACCTTCTATAAAAACATGCATGTCCTAGAAATGATCTAATATCTTTAACTGATTTTGGTGTTGGTAGGTTGGCTATTAGATCAATTTTGGACCTGTCAACTTCTATTCCTTTTGATGAAACAATGTGGCCTAACACAATTCCTTCAGTTACCATGAAATTACATTTTTCCCAGTTAAGAACAAGATTTTTCTCCTCACATCTGGCTAAGACTTAGCCAAGTTTATTAAGCAATCATCAAAAGAATTTCCAAAGACAGAGAAATCGTCCATGAAAACTTCAAGAAAACGTTCAACCATGTCACTGAAAATACTTACCATACATCTTTGGAATGTTGCTGGTGCATTACATAATCCAAATGACATTCTACGATATGCAAACGTTCCAAAAGGACATGTAAATGTTTTTTTTTCCTGATCTTCTAGTGCAATTGCAATTTGATTATACCCTGAATATCCATCTAAGAAGCAATAAAATTCATGCCCAGCAATTCTTTCCAAAATTTGGTCCATAAAAGGTAAAGGAAAATGATCATTTTTTGTCATTAAATTTAATTTTCTGTAGTCAATGCATACACGCCAACCAGTAACAGTCCTAGTTGGAATCAATTCATTTTTATCATTTTTTACTACAGTTACTCCAGATTTCTTAGGCACAACTTGAGTAGGACTTACCCATTTACTATCAGAGATAGGATAGATAATACCATTGTCTAATAGCTTAATAACTTCATTTCTCACCACTTCTTTCATATTAGGGTTAAGTCTTCATTGCATCTGCCTAGAGGGTTTAGCAATTTCCTCTAAATAAATATTATGAGTGCAAATTAATAGGCTAATTCCTTTTATATCTGATATAGACCACCCTATCGCATGCTTGTGAATCTTTAATACCTCTAATAATTTATGCTCTTGATCATAACTTAATTTAGAGGATATTATTACCTGATAAGTATCATTAGCACCCAAAAAAGCATATTTCAAATTTGATGGTAAAGGCTTCAACTCTAAAACTGGTGGTTGCTCGGTTGACGGGGTTAGAGCCTTTTCAGACTTTGATAATTGTTCAAATTTGGGTTTCCATTCATTAAGCTTTGAAACTTGTGAAATCATAGGAATGGAATCAAACTCCGAACTGTTATCATTGACACAATCATTTATCAAATTTTCTAATGGATCAGAAAATGAGGTTATCAATTGTTCAAGAGTACATGTCTCAATTACATCAATTTCATTAGCCTCATCATTACTTTGTGGTTGCTTAGAAATGTTAAAAACATTTAACTCCAAAGTCATATTTCCAAAAGAAAGATTTAAAACACCATTTCTACAGTTTATTAAAGCATTAGAAGTTGCAAGAAATGGTCTTCCTAAAATGATTGGATGTTGAGATAATGGATTTGAGACTGGGCATGTGTCTAAAATAATAAAATCTACCGGAAATTAGAATTTATCAATTTGCACTAACACATCCTCTACTATACCTCTTGGAATATTTATAGAACGATCTGCCAATTGAAGTGTGACAGTAGTTTTCCTTAATTCTCCCAAATCCAGTTGTTTATACACAGAAAATGGTAAAAGGTTAACACTCGCACCAAGATCAAGAAGTGCATGTTCTACTTTTGTATTCCCAATAATACAAGATATTGTTGGACAACCAGGATCTTTGTATTTAGGAAGGGTTTCTTGTTGAAAAATAGAACTTACACTTTCGGTTAAAAATGCCTTATTTTGAACATGTAGTTTTCTCTTTACAGTACACAAATCTTTCAAAAATTTGGCATAAGATGGAACTTGCTTTATTGCATCTAGTAGTGGAATGTTAACTTTTACTTGTTTCGAAACCTCAAATATTTCAGAGTTTTGGTCTAATTTCTTAATTGGGTGTAATCTTTGAGGAAACTGAGCAGTGGATGATTTCTTAATAGGGTTTAAATTCTTATTATCATCTTCTCCTTTATTTTTATCTTCATTATTCGGGGTCTGGGTTGACTCAAGGTTGATTGTTTTGTCAATTAGTTTTCCACTTCGTAAAGTGGTGACAAAATTAACATTTTCTGGTGCATCAGAGGAAATTTGACATTGCCCAGTAGGATTTTGTTGAGGTTGAGCAGGAAACTTTCCTTTCTCAACTGTTCTTAAGGAATTAGTTAAAGTAGATAATGTACTTTTAATATCATTGATGGCTTGTGACCTTTGGTTGTTGATGGTTGTTTGTCCTTGCATAAAGGCTTGTAAAGTTTCTTCAAGGCTTTTTATATGTGGTTTATTATGTTGGGTGAAATTGAAGTTGGGGTTTTTCTGGGTGGGAAAAGGTTGTGAAACACTTTCATTTTTCCACTTAAAGTTTGGATGATTTTTCCAATTTGGGTTGTATGTTTCAGAAAAAGCTGATGGATATGAATATTGAAAATTAGATAATGCATTTACTTGTTCATGACACATCTCTTTGAAAATAGGAATTTGTGGGCATTCATTAGTTACATGTCCATTAATGGCACAAATTTCACATATGTCATCATTTTGCACAAATTTTACTTCCTTAGGTTTCTTTAGTTGCAAACTTTCAACTTGTTTAGTTAAACTTTCAATTCTTGCATTTAGATCGTCTTCTTGACTTAAATTATATTTTCCTTTAGAATTTTCAAGCTTAGATCTGATTGAACCTTCAGAAGTATTTTCATTATACCAAGATTGAGTTTTTTCAACTAGATGGTCTAAATACTCAAGTGCATCATCAGGATTTTTATCCAAAAATTCACCATTACACATCATTTCCACAAATTGTTTTGTTTCAGCTTTTAAACCTTCATAAAAGAAACTTACGGTTCTCCAAGTTTCAAAACCATGGTGAGGGCAAACATTTAATAAATCCTTAAAACGTTCCCAACATTTAAAATATTGCTCATCACTCTTTTGGAAAAAAATCTTGATTTCTTTTTTTAAAGCATTCGTCTTATTAATCGGGAAGAATTTTTTCAAAAATTCAGTTTGATTTTGTTGCCAAGATGTAATTGAGTTTGGTTTAAGAGAATTAAGCCAAGTTTTTACTTTATCTTTAAGAGAAAAAGGAAATAACTTTAGCTTAATAGCTTCTTGAGTACACATTGGTTCATTAAATGTTGCACAAATTTCTACAAATTCTTTTAAATGTAAGTAAGGATTTTCAGAGTCAAAACCATGATAATTAGGGAGCAATTGAATCATGCCATGTTTAAACCTAAAATTATCTGCATCTTGAGGGTACACCACGCATGATGGAACTGAATTTCGTTGCGGTTCAATAAATTCACGCATAGAACGCATATGCAAATTTTCATTATTGTGTCTTTCAAAATCATTTTGGTTTTGAACATAATCTCCAACAACACTTTCATTGTCGGCCATACTTGATGCAATATTTCTAAAATTAATGTTATAACCTCTTATTAAACTACCACTTATAATATCACGAGTCCAATTATGCATACAAATAAATATAATACATTAAAGAGATAGAGAGAAGAACTCACAAAACTGTGAGGTTAAACCTCACAACCGATGGATTTGTTCTCCGCAAAACCTCCCCGTCAACGGCGCCAAAAACTTGATAGCTCCTTGAGAGTTACGTACCCAAGTGTAGGTTGATTTCAAGTAATAAAATTTCTCGGGAGACCGAGTGTCGAACCACAGGGAGATTTGGAAGAAAAGGATATTATCTAGTTGAGAGGTTTCAATAAAGTAACAAAATACTGAGCTTCGGGATTCCACTTTAGATAAAAATACTAGAGTTATGATCTTGGTTATCTTTGATAACTCAATCAAAATCTAACAATCAAGTGATTTCAATCGGAAGATATAACTTTGAGCACATATAATACTTTTGAAAAGTACCTTTAGACCTTCGAACAAGTTTATAAAATCAATAGTTGATGTGTAAAACTAAGCATTTGTTGTGCCAATAAGTCTACAACAAATCAGAGTAATGACACATCAAAACCTCTCTTAAAAACTCTTCAAATGACTAAAGGATTGAAACTTTGAAAATATTTATTGAATAACCAAGAACATTACTAATACTTTACTAAAGCTTCATCCCTAACTCTAGTAAAATATTTAGCTACTCATACTAATACAATAAGAACTAATATTTCTAAGAGAGATACTAGACTAAGATAGAAGGATTACAAGAAAAATGGAATGCCTTCAAGGGTTGCTAAATGGCTCTTTATATAGGCCTCCAAATAGTGAATCATGAAGACTTTAGCAACCAATTCACGTTAATTGCCCTTTCCGTCCGAATGTCATCTTGACTTCTGAATGAAAGTTGTAGGCCGTTGGATTAGCTTTCCAAGGAGTCTAAGATCTCAAAAATCGGATATCTAGATTGTGAGTTATGACCAGAATAGTGAAGTTGGTAAAACTGGATTGTTTTTCTCCGCGTATTTATGGTGGTCTCTTGAAAAGCAGATATCTCAGCTTGCACAAAATCAACGCCTTTAATATTTTTACTGTGTCTTGATGAATTGTTTGGCTAACCAATGGATTTGGTCTTGTGTAAATTGGACTTTTGTGTGAATTATGGTGAATTGTTTCCCAACATGTGTCCTGAGATGGCGGAATTCTGAAGCCCTTGCATTGATTTTCATTTTTACCATTGAAGCCGGAACTTTTGACAATTGAGCCCTGAAGACAAGTTGTAGAGCAACGAATTAGTGATCAAATAAAACTGGAATTGGTTCAATTGGATTTGTGAGGCTCCAGATATTGTGCAAATACGAAAATGTGTTTTCAATCCAAACATTGGACAGAAATGGAGTCTTCACTTTTGAGTACAAATACAATCCAAACTTGTAAAATTGGATCACTAAAATGTCTTAAGTATTTAGTACATTGTCTTAGGTGTTCAATATCATAAAATTTGGATAAGTATAACTCCACTTAAGACCTCAACAATATATAATAGACATAATGACCATGTTGAATTATACATATGTCTCTTATTTATATAGAAAACATAAATACTTATAACTAATTAGAAAGTGTGAAATTATATATAAATACGCTAAACAATACATTATAGTACACAAAATAATACACAAAATAGGTAAAATACATGCATATTTAAACTGTAATCAATCATACCAAGCTCTCGGAGCTTGCTTCATGCCATAAAGAGCTTTCTGCAGGTGATATACCTTATTCCCAACTTCGAACCCTGGAGGTTGCTCAACATAGACCTCCTCGTTCAGTACACCATTCAAAAAAGCACTCTTCACATCCATCTGATACACTTTGAACTTCTTGAATGTTGCATATGCCAGAAACAACCTGATTGCTTCCAACGTTGCGACCAGAGCAAAGGTCTCATCATAGTCTATTCCTTCGGCCTGAGAGTAACCCTTTGCCACTAGTCTGACCTTATTCCTGACAACAACATTCTTCTCATCCCTCTTGTTCTTAAAAACCCACTTGGTGCCAATAACATGTTGACGCCTAGGTCTCTCAACTAACTCCCAAACCTGATTCCGCTCAAACTGATTGAGCTCATCCTGCATGGCTAGGATCCAGTTGGGGTCAGCAAGAGCTTCTTCTATGCTCTTAGGTTCCTGATCACTCAAGAAACAACAAAACATAGCGCTCTCGCCAAAGGACAACCTCATCCTGATCCCCTCATTGACATCACCAATGATATCTAGCCACCGCCTCCTCCTGACCGGAGCACTGGGAGCTGCTGACATCCCTTCGCCTGATCCTGAAACATTAGTCTCGACAATAACAGACAAAGAAGCGGAACGAGCAAGAATAGGGGATACTGAGTCATTTCCTGAGGGTTGGCCAATATCAGAGACATTGTTTCCCCCTACAGTGTTGTACTCAGTAACTGTCTCAGGTGCAGAAGTATCATCACCGACAGTACGTACCTCAGGTTGAGTCTGTCCCTCCATCTGAGACTCAACATTCTCCGAGGCAGGAGCTTGCTGAGGGTCGGCCTGAGGTCCATCCTGATCTTCATCATCATCATCCCATCCTTTGGGAGCATTGACAAGTTTGATCTTGAATTCAGGATTTTTCAGGCTCAGTCTTGTTACTTTCTTGGTAACCCCCTCAGTGTCAGGACTCTGAACCTGTTTTCTACGCACTGATGCAGTCTCTTCAAATACAACATGAGGTGTTTCTTCCACACAAAGGGTCCGGCAGTTATACACCCTGAAGGCTTTGCTGACTGAGGAGTATCCTAAGAAAACTCCTTCATCAAACTTGCTGTCAAAGGCTTTAAGCTGGTCTTTCCCATTGTTCAGGATGAAACACTTACACCCAAAAATATGGAAATAAGAGATGCGAGGCTTCCTCTTGTTCCAAGTTTCATAAGGTGTCTGAGCATGTTGTTTGTTCAGCATAGATCGGTTCTGAGTATAGCAAGCAGTATTGATTGCTTCAGCCCTGTACTTCTTGGGCAGTCCTGACTCAGCTAACATGGTCCTGGCAGCTTCCTTCAGAGTCCGATTCCTTCTTTCAGATTCCCCATTCTGCAGAGGGGTCCTGGCTGCAGAAGTCTCATGAGCTATACCATGGTTAGTACAAAAGTCAGTTATAATAGAGTTGATAAACTCTGTTCCTCGATCTGATCGGATCCTGACTATGCTCTGACCCTGTTCAGTACTCAATTGCTTGAGTAACTCTGGAAGCTTGTCCTGAGTCTCCTTCTTGTTCAGCAAGAAAATAACCCATGTGTACCTGGAATAATCATCAACAACAACAAGGGTATATTTCCTACCATTCATGCTGACAGGAGTAATCAGACCAAAAAGATCCATGTGCAGGAGCTGAAGCACTCTGTCAGTTGAGAAGGCTTCTTTCTCTTTGAATGGGGCTTTGGTTTGCTTGTCTTCCTGACATGCTCCGCACACGTGGTCTTTGCTAAAAACTTCATTAGGTAGACCCTCTACAAGAGAAAGTCGGGAGATTTTGTTAATAATCTTGAAGTTTAAGTGACTCAGGCGTTTATGCCATAGCTAACTGAGCTCTGAAGAGCTCTTAGCGACCAAACAAGTTTAAGGAGGGCTGCTCTTGAAGTCAGCAAAATAAATATTGCACCTCCTGACACCTGTAATCAGAACCTGCAGTGTAGATTTGTCCTTCACAAGACACATGTTAGATGTGAATTCTACACTATATCCTCGGTCACCAAACTGACTGACCGAGAGCAAGTTATGTCTCAGTCCCTCAATATATGATACATTCAGTACACGGACAAAAGCAATAACAAGGGTTCCGAATCCCCTGGTGAAACCCTTAGAGTTATCACCAAAGGTTACCTGCGGGCCTTCCTGAGCTACATAATCCTGAAGGAGATCACGAAATCCGGTCATGTGCCTGGAACACCCTGAGTCTAAGTACCAGTCCTTTATCAGATCCTCCTTCCTTTTCTTGTAGCCCGCAGCGACCTGAAGAGAATCAGGCCTCAGGTACCCATCTCGTATTGGGACCTACAGAGTCAGCCATACCCTTCGGGATCCAGATTTGTTTAACAATTCTGATAGAATCAGAAGTGTAAACCTGTCTCCCAGAAACATCAACATACACAGTCCTCTACTTCCTTTGTGCCTGGGAAGTTGAGGGGGTATGGGTGTCGGCCTAAGTCTCAAGGGCCCTGGATTGAGTCCTGGGGGCGGGCCTCCTGTTCCTCTTTGGTCTAGGTGCATTGGGGACCTGACCTCTTGGCACTTGAGGTCTGGCCTGAGTGTTATTGGAGTCAAGTCTCCGTTGCCCTTCAGAGACCACCTGGTTTGTCCTTCTCCTTTGAGGATTAGGACGCTCCTGATGGGCTCTGTGCCCTGCCTGAGGAGTCTGGACCTCAGTAGTCCTTGGTCTTGCCTGAGGCCTCCTCTGACCAGAGTTCCTTCCACACTGAGCATTTCTAGGCTGAGCCTGAGAAGTGCTAGGGGCGGAATTCTTTCCAGCCTGAGGATTCCTGGGCTGAGCCTTGGGGTTCCCTTGGTCTGTCTTTCTCGACTCAGGATGAGGAGCCTTGGCCTTTCCCTTAGGTTTTGTCCTAGGTTCCTCAGTCCTTTGCTTGACAGGTTCAGCAGGCATTTTCTCCTTCCCTTTGCCATTATCCTGACGAGCAACACTTGGGCTCTTGTCGTCAGTTTGGGCAGGGACAAACTTCTTCTGAGAGTTGCTCCCTAAAGCACCTCTCTTCTTCTTGCCCTTTGGGTCTTTTGAGGCATCATAGCCTAACCCAGCTTTAGCACCATCGATCAGTTGAGAGAAACTTGTCAACTCATCAACCACTTGGGTAGATGTGTGTAACTTCTTCAGCTTACCCTCAAGATGCCCATTTGTTTCTTTCAGGGCCTCAATTTCAGTGGTGTATTGACGCATCAACTCTTCGTGAGCTTTCTCTTTTGAGATCAGCTCAAGATCCCAAGCAGTTTGCTCAGCACAAAGGCGAGCTTGCCACTCAGTTTCGAACATCACTCTTAGAGCGATTCGCTCAATCATCAGCTGTTCCTGAGCGAGGAACAGATCAGTGTCACGAGTCTAAATCGTCGAGCTGATTACACCTTTCAGTCTTTCCACCTCCAGTGGAGCTCCATCATGCTTATTCTGAGCATGAACCAACTCTTTCTGAAGATGTACTAATCTGAGGGCTTCCTCAGTATCTCTCACTCTGAGAGACTCAGTTAACCGATCGTTTTCCCCACTCAGGTGTGAATTCACATCCACTATGTGAGTATGAGTCTCCTGCAGCCTTGAGAAGTCAACCATCAATTGCTCTAGGGCGAGCTGAAGGTCGAGTTCTCCTGCTGAGTCTGAGCTAAACTCAGGTGCGTGATCAGGAGAAGAGGCAGAAGAACATACCTCATCATCTGCCATCAGGCAGAGGTCATCATACTCCTAATCGGAGAAGAGTTCAGGGGACCGGCGTCCTGGGCCATCTGAATCTGAGGAATCCTCAGCAAGCATAGCTCTCCGGTCTGATGCCCTGAGCTCTCTCTTGGCTCTCCGATCCTCTCGTTCATGAGCACTAAGCTCCGGACAATCATACTGATAATGTCCGGTCTTCTTGCAATGGTAGCACTGATCTACATCAGAAGCAAACTGCTTGTCAGTGTACCTTTTATCTGATGAATCCCTCCTGCTCCCTGATGATCTTTCAGCTTTGGAGCTGGATCTTCTGGGCTCATCATCTCTCCTCTTCTCATCTCTGAGCCGCTCAGGCTCATCACGATCTCTCTTGGAGTATGAACCCCTCCTCTCTTCCCTCCGGGGGCTCGATCTCCTGGGGCTGGAGTACCTGTGATCACGGCTGTCAGTATAAAATTTCTTATACCTTCCGAATTGAGAGTTCAGTTTTTTGAAAC
Organism: Prunella vulgaris; assembly: GCA_026898435.1. Taxonomy (NCBI): domain Eukaryota; kingdom Viridiplantae; phylum Streptophyta; class Magnoliopsida; order Lamiales; family Lamiaceae; genus Prunella; species Prunella vulgaris. Next base: position 85,747 of record JAPKLY010000333.1, on the reverse strand, counting down.
GACGTGCCATCAAGCTGTATTCCAAGGCCAGCTCATCCTTGTTCATGTCCTTCAGAGACTTAGAGTCAGATCCAGCCTCAGGCTCAGGAGTAGCTTTAAGAGCCACGCTCTTCTCCTTTTCAGGAGTCTTCTCCTCACTGACTTCCTCACTGACAACACCTTTCTTCTTCCTCTTATCGAGGTCGAATTCCAGAGCCTTTAACTCTGAGAATAGGTGAGAGTGAGTAATGTTGGTGAGAGTGAGTAATGTTGGTGAGATCCTGAGTGTTTTTCAACAAGATCACTTCTGTGTCCCATCGTTCAGGGAGACAATTCAGGATTTTAGAAGACACCTCCCTCTTTGGAAACTCCTTCCCAAGGGTTGCTAGCTCGTTCATCATCTTAATGAACCTAGCTTCCATCTGATCGATGGACTCTCCCTCTAACATCCGGAAGGCCTCAAACATCCTGATCGCAAGATCTCTCTTGTTCTCCTTGATCTTTTCTGATCCCTCACTCATCTCCCTCAAGGCATCCCAGATCTCCTTTGCTGTCTTCAGGTGCATGAGCCTGACCGAATTCTCATAAGAAACGGTGTGGAGTATAATGTTCTTAGCAACATTATCCTGTCCGATTTGCTTAATCTGATCAGGATTAAGCGCGAACCTCTCCACTTCTTCATCTCCGATGGCTGGAACAGGATCATTGCCTGCAACGGGCCAGGTCGTTTGAAGATTCCTCATCAATTTGATCGGACCTTGCTCAATCACCAATGGCATCTGATCATGGATGGAGTAGAGATGTGCGAGTACCCTGAATTTTCAATAGTCATAATTACCAATAGAGAATTTAGGAAGACTGCCTTCAAGGCGTTTAGAACCGGATGCCATGTATGCAAGTTTTCAGAAATATTTCTGTTCAGTTGACCACCAAAAGTTTCTACTCAGAGACAGTTGGTAAACAAAGTCAGTGGTCTTTTGAACCACTGCTCTGATACCACTTGTTGGTCTCGAAACGAGTATAATCAGTGTATGGGCGGGGAATACACTGATGTCAGATTTTTCTGAAAGACTCAGAAAAATGCTCTAACACGCTCAGTCAGGATTTCCTGAATTACTCAGGGACCGTTCAGTAACGAGTCAGATAAGCTGAGTGTGAGAAAAGTGCTCAGAAGCTCAACAGAGATAACAAACCTACTGACCGCTCAGAAGCTAGTCAGTTGGACTACTATCTCAGTAAGCTAGAGTACGTGCGGAAAGTGAGCCCTTAGTTTCTACTCGTTTTAGTTTCTGAAAACATTTTCTCTGAGTTTGATTAGTAAACTGGTGGTTAAGGCTGAGTGCACAGTATTAAGATTCAGGATGATTGATTCAGTCCTGAATAAAAGAACAATGCAGAATGTTCAGTTTAGTATGATAACAGTTATGATCCTGAACAAGAATGTAAATCAGCACACAAGGGTCTTTTTAACGTGGTTCGGAGATAACCAACTCCTACGTCCACGGCCTGATTTAACAGGAAGCTATCCTCAAAACCCTGAGGATAGGTACTTGGGTTTTACGTGCCAAGGGACACGAATAGCCAACTTCCTCTCTTAGGAACTGATCCCTGGGCGTTTTAAAGGTCCCAGTCCTTCTAACCAACCAATCTCACACCCTGAGTGGTTTGGTATTCTTGGCTAAGATAGCTCTAGCAATACAAAACAAAGCTAAATATTAGAGCTATCGATCTAAGCAAATACAAAGTGAATCCTACTACAACCCTAGGGAAATTTAATTGCAGAGTGTTGTTCAAAGTATGCTTTGAGTGCTTGGATTCTTGAGAGTTTTCGCTTGGAACCGTTAGCCTTGAATGGGTGCAAGGCTCTCCATATTTATAGGCAAGATTCAAAATAGATCCGTTGGAGGAGATCTAACCAAATCTTTCCTATTTTAGGGTGGTTGTAGGCTAGATGTACTGTTGACCTAATCACCATGCTTAATCTGGCAATTTTGTCCCGCCGCCTGCAATTCTAAGACGCATTAAATGCTACGCAGACTCCGTACAAGCGTGTCGAAAGATCATTGGCTTTCCGTTCAACCGGCTAGTTGACCTTCTGACATTTGTCCTTCCTCGTACATTCAATACTCTGAGTCTCTTGTTAATAACTCAGCCTGAACGTTTGCCTTTATCGGAGTCTTGCTGACATCTATTTGTCTCTTTGTCCCATAGCATAAATAACCTTTTTGCTTTGGACTTACATGATTCAGGTAAACTGAACCAACGCCTAAGTCAGGTCTTATGTGCATTCAGCACAGCCTGATAGGTTATTCAGCCCAGTATGTGTAACCTTTTTGCTTTGGACTTACATGATTCAGGTAAACTGAACCAATGCCTAAGTCAGGTCTTATGTGCATTCAATCCAGCCTGATAGGTTATTCATCCCAGTATGTGTAACCTTTTTGCTTTGGACTTACATGATTCAGGTAAACTGAACCAATGCCTAAGTCAGGTCTTATGTGCATTCAGCACAGCCTGATAGGTTACATTTACTCTTCACTGACTAAGTTCTGTCCTGAGCATGCTTAGTGTACTCAGTAGAAACATCAGTTAATGGCGTTCCGGATTGTGTTCAGGATGGATCTTCAGACTTCGGTCTTCAGCTTCAGTTCAGGCAATCTTCAGCAAGACTAACTCTGACCTTCTTCAGGGCGAGTTGCACTTCTGACTTCAGTAGATTGGGTCGACTCCAATCTCCTTCAGTCTTCAACACGTTCCCCCTGAACTGAATCCCTAGCCTGACTATTCTGAAAAAGACTATCCTGAACAACTGTACTTAGGCAAAGTCATCAGGGGTTTTGGGATCTAATCAAAACATTCAGATTGTCCCAACAACTAATACAAGATAATTAAAGGAAATCTTATCATATGTGGAGAAATTGAATACAATCTACAAACCTCCAAAATGCTAACTCTTGATCCAAAGATTGAAAACATAAATTGAACCGTAGAATTGTAGCTAATAACGAGACTAAGCTAATGGAACAAACGGATTAAAGATCCAATGGTTGGATCAAAAGTTATTGTAGAGAGAAGTATGAAATCTAACTAAGAACCCACTAAGTAACCTCTAGTCTCTCTCTCTAAAACTACCTAATGATCTAACTAATGAAAAGTATCTGATCCTTGAGTATTTATAGTGCCCCAAATGCTTGGTCCAATATGCCCCTCATTAAACGCGCGAAAGGACGAGAATGCCCTAAAAATGTCAAAATTCGGACCGCCTCTCGATCATGTTCTTGGCCGCGCTCGGACATGGTTCAAGTGGTCTGGCCTAGCGGCTCTACGCATGTGGTCGAGCGCCAGCCAAGTTGACCAACAGGTGAAAATAGCTCGACCACAGAAGGCCACTTTCTCGACCAGCCTTCTATGGGCGCTCGACCGTAGCGTAATTGCAACGTCCGATTATTGACTTTTTCATATCTCCATGAGCTCGGATTCTATCATCTTCTTTCCTATAGTTGAGAATTCCTCATTTTTGCTCGTTTTTACCTATAAAGCACACTTTCTAGCCAACAAAGGGTCAATAACACAATTCATAGCATATTAGGGTCAAATATGAATATAATCTCATCAAAACCATACAAAAATGGATGCTAAAAGATGCAATTATGACCCTAATCACCCGCTCGGACTGTGGGCAAGACATTTGACTTGTTTTGTTCAAAGAAACCATATCATAGATGGATATTTACTATGATTATATAAGCAGCACATAGATTTTCAACTCTCTGAAAAAATAAAAACACCCCCTAAAATATATAGTTAAGTTTTCAAAATCCAATTCATGAGTTTCTCAATAGCGTGTTTATCCAATTATCATTTTTCAATTTATACACAATTTCATCAAAAGATTAATTTAAAATTCACATTGTTGTCAACGATGCATCATTTTTTACGAGTACAATGACAAGTGATATATATATATATATTGAATTGTTTCTCTCCAAGTTTGTCAATCTAGTAACTTTAATTGATTATATTGTGTCATATTATTATTTCGCCACACAGACTATTATTTAAAAATCATGCAAAACATGTATGTTGGTAACTTAAGCATCATAATAACCTAAAAAAAAGTGAACTAACATTCCCCTGAATAGACTTTAATTAGGGATCAATTGAATTTCTAATTATTTTTATCAATTAATATCAAATCATCACTTGACACAGGTTGAGCCTAATTACCAGTTTGATTTAGACATCATAGGTAGTATGAGAAGAAGACCATTTCTTTTCTTTAAAAAGGTTCGTTCTTTATATTTGTATTTTAAAATTATCAAGAAACACTTTACAAAGACCTAGTCAAAATCCATTTTTTAAATAATCATACTGATATGTTTAAATGTAATTTAAAATTACATCACGATGTAATTGAAGTGGGTTCTGAAATCGTCTCTTGCCTGTTTTAGGACCTTTTTCTAAAACTTAACAATCTTATGGGATTCATTTCAAACAGTGTAAATTTTGTGGACTAATTTCATAAATTTGTGAATTTTTTGGGTGTAAATATTGATAATCATTGCTTTTATATTTAATGAATGGTCCTATGTTGGCGATCTTTATTTCTTGAATTTTCCGAAAGTCATTAGTTTTGTATATCTAAAAGACATGGTCAAAACCTAAAATTTTAAAAATTTGTTCTTACTGAGATATTCAAATAAAAATTTAATTAATATTGTCATGTGATAGAACCAGGCTGTGAAACCGTTATTTTGTTAATTTTAGAACAAATTCTAAAAAATTTAACATCTTTATAGACTAATTTTGAGTTTGCATCTCATTCAAAAAGTTGGTAACTGGATGAAGATCTTAATTCTCAATGATTTGATAAGTTGCCAGTATTCATGAGGTTTGCTTTGTAGTTTTATACTATTTGGTCTGTTGTCATCAAAGTGTTAACATAAAGTGGGAGATTTTTTTCCGTTCCATTTAAATTGCATTTTTTTCTAAATGCCAATAAATCCATATATAAGAGTGAAATTTGGAAAGCAATACGTGTACTTTTTTTCTTTCTATCCAATTTACTTAGTGAAGGCTTGCGTCGCACGAGTTTCTATTAGCATTTTACCAATTGTGGGACATTGAATGATGCATCTGGAGTTTTTCAACTTCGGACATTGAAATATTTTAAGGTAATTTTTTTAATTTTTTAAAACTTTTAATGTTTGAATTGTCTCCAAAGTTTAATTCTTGTTTTCTTTCGATTGTATTATTGTTTCGATTGATGATGAAAATTTACATTGTTCTTATAACTTTTCCTTTAATTGCTCGGTAACAAATTACATTTCCGTACTTGGCTTAGTGTATTGCCTACCAAAAATGAAACACCAAGTCTCATACTGTCCATAAATTTGACATTTGTGCACTCACCACTTTCAATTATGTTAAGTTGTACATTTCATTTCAAGTTTTTGATCAAATATAGCCCTTACATTTCGATATATAAGTATATATACAATGTGTGTTTAATTGTTGATGTTTATGGATTTGTGCAGATGTGATTATCTGAAGTTTATGCACCAAACAAACATGATTTTAATTATTCTCTCTTTGAGCGTGGATTACTCTTGTTATGCTTGTTCCGATACAGAAATGTAACTCGACAACATAATAAGTACTGATAAGCACCATCTCAGTAGGAACACTATTGCACTCAAAAGTATGAAAACAGAAAGCACAAATAAGCCCAAAGACGATATATTTCCAAGCAAAGCTATTTTGACACAAATCGGTCCAGTCCTAGTTATTTTCCCCAAAATTCAGTCTAAACCATTATCTTCCACCTCAATTTCTTTATTAAAGAGTGCTCGGATATGGGACTCTTCTATAGCAGCGGTGCCACTTGAAGAGGAAAAGTTGAATCGGCGCATAGCAAAAATGATAAGGGGCAATTATGTTGGGGTGAGGGTTACCAAAATCATTTTTGATGTTCGATCGGATTCAGTTAGGGGGAGAGAAAGAAGAAAAGGGAGCTCCTCGAGAAATGAGAAGAGGAAATGATGGTTGGAATGAGGGGAAGCTTATTGAAAACTTTCACACAAACGAAGGAAAATGGCACAACATGTACAAGAATTTGTGGTCTTAATTTTCCAACGATCAAAAGGAGTCATTCTTTAACAAATCAAACTTAAATCCCAATGGTACAACAAACAAAAGTCAATCCTTTGTGGAGAATATAAATCATCGACGACAACAAAAATGCATCAAACATTTTGACGTTTAGCTCAAAAGAAACCTAAAATAAAAAGGATTCACAGCATTGCAAATATTATATGGAAAGCATCAAACTTATTCTCTCATAGAAAGAATAAAATATCATTAGACACAAAATATTATTCAGATTTCAAAAATAAAAATTCAAACCAAACATTTCAATGTCCAAACAATGTAATTTTCCCAAAGTGGAATAAAATAGTAGTATTGGTAGTTCCGTGAAATTAAAAGTTCTAGACGAATTCAGTCTTGCAGCTTACGTTTGGATGAGGGTCCTTTATTAGTTTCGTTTTTATCAATTTTAGCTACCTCTTCTACAACAATTTTATGCTCGGCTCTGTCTTGCTCATATTTGTTGTCCATCTTGACCAAGAACTTATATTCTTTGTCCTCAGAAGTGATCAAATTCTTGTACTTATAATAGGTGCTTATCCTGGATTTGTATCGAAAACAACATTATTGTTCATGATGTCTGGTGAATTTTCCCAAGAATATGAATAATGATAAGAAAATGGAAACTTACATTAGGAATTCTTTCGGCAAAAACATTGGCAGGGCCGCCGACAATTGTTTCAGCTGCTTCAAAGAGAGTAGCATAAACTTGCTCTTTTCCATCGCTCAAATATATCCTTAATTTGAAGAACCTTGTGAAAGTCATGTTCTTCTTACCACAGTGGGAACAATCAACTGTTTTAGTGATTTCAATTGGGGACACTCGTCCCCTATAGTTGTTGCAAAGCTCATACCAAGGCTCATTCTTGTTTAGGACCTTCAAAATTTTAGCAATGAAAGTACAATACATATGTTTTACATTGTTAGCTATAACATCTATTAAGCTAACTGATGTTGCTTCCATCATTCTTTTAGATGGGCCAAAAACTCTATCAATTTCTTCTCCCTCGCTTATAAATATTTCAAAGCTTGTTTTAAAAGGAAAAAAATTATCAAATTAGGGTGCAGACTTATTTAATCTTGAGATAATTACAAAATGAGACCAATTATAACAACCTATTTACAAGGAGGAATACCAAAAATCTCATGTTACCAAGAAGGTAATTTTATTTCAAGGAAGACACTTTTGTAATCATTTTATGGGGTTCATGTGCAGGTGTGATGTCATCACATACACATATTTTTCTCTCACCTCACTCTCTCTCCTCACGTCTCTCCCCCAATAAATACATGATGACTTTTTCTTTCTTTCTTTTTTTAAATTTAAATTTCCACTTGTTTATTCTCTCTTTAAAAGTGACGAATGTCACTCTTTTTTGTTAAATTTTTTTTCCAGTTTTTTAATTAATTTGTTTTCAGTTTAAATTTTGAATTGAAATTTATTTTAATTATTAATTATTTTACAGAATCTTTATTTTGACTCCTTTCAATTTTGAAACCGTCAATTTTGAAACCAAAATTTAATTTTGGAACCGTCAATTTTGTTTTCAGTTTTTCAAATTTGAAATCGTCAATTTTGAAACCAAAATTAAATTTCTATCAATTTTGAAACCGTCAATCTATATTGGTCTTAATTGAAACCCTCAATGTTTGGCAAATTTATTTTCTTAATTTCTTAATATCATTATTTTATTTTTTTTCATTTTCATTAATACCAAATTTCAGATTTTATTATTTTGTCGATTTTAATATTTATTTTTTAATTTCTATTCAGTATTAATATGCATATATGCAGACTGTCAATTTTGCATACATTTTTTGATTCATTAAATGAATATACATATTCAAAAATTTATTTTTGAATAATAACATTATATTTTTGAAAAAATCAAAATACCACACAAAAGAAATGCATATGAACTAAAAAAATCTTCATAACTTTAAAATAACTCAATTTACATTAAATCAATAAAAAATTCTCACTCTGAAATATATTTTACAATAAAAAATCTAAATCTAGAAGAACTAAAATCTGGAATAAAAAACAACATTAATGAGCTTCAACCCATCCTTCAATTAATAGACAACATTAATGAGCTTCAACCCATCCTTCAATTAATAGAATCAGATTCCCTCTTGAGTCAATAAAATCCATTCTATTATATGGAGCTTCCACCCCTGTTCGAATCAATAGAATCATTATATGCAGAATATGATGGTATCCTAAAACAAATATTACATTATTAATATGAATAGCAACACACACCTCCAAATAAGCAAAAAAAAAAAAAGAAAACAGAACAAAAATAAAATCAAGAGAGGGGCAGTTAGATAGGACTTCAGATCGACTAAGAAAAATCAGAATATTTTTTGCAACAAGTATATTGCTAACACATAACTAGACCAATTCAAGGGTACTTTTGTAACAAATAAATTTTTTGCAACAAAAATAGTAATTTTTTTTACTCAATGTAAAGAGTAACTTTAAACTGTTCTCTTGCATAATTTTCCATAAACAACAATTCTTAGGACGTAACAAAATTCAGGCAGATTAAATAGAAAAAAAAACTAAAATGGAAAAACAGTACTTGCCACAGTAAGTAAATTTTGCTTCTACAATTCTGATATCAGCGTTATGCTTCTTCTACAATTCTTTCACATCCAAAAGAACTATCACCACATCTAAATTTAGTTTAAAGAATTAACATAAACCCTGTACAGAAAAAAAATGCAAATTGAGAAAATAACGATAACACTCAAGAAAGTTGTCAAATGGGTTGTCACGAAGAAACTCAAGAACTTGCAAGCGAATTAAACAAAAATCGAAAAAAAAAAACGAATCAATAAGTGAAGGGTTTTATAACCAATTTGTCGTTGCTTCCCTCGATTGATTCCATCTCCCCTGTCGGATTCGACAATCCTCATATGGTTTCTTTAACTGGTGTGGCATTCGACATCGAGATGACAGTGGAGGTTCGACAAAAAATGAGGATATTTTCCAAGGTTGTGGCAAAAAAAAATAGAGCGGGAAAAAACTTGGGTTGTACGTTTATCTCACCGTATCCATATATGGTAACGTACAAGAAACGAGACACAGGGTGTAACGTAGAGAAAGAGAAAGAGGAGCGAGAAAGAGGGTTACAACTCACCTCTGAATTTTGATTACTGTTCTTCATTCGCGCCTGAAATAGCCTTCGTCAGACCGCGGTTCGCCTGCACTCGTCACCGGAAACGCATTCTTTGTCGCCGCGTCAACTACTGCTGGAATTCTAAAATCGCAATACCGTAGTCCACCGCTGAAAACCAACCGTCTCTGATCTATCACTAATTTGCCAGAAATAATGGAGCTCCGCCATATCCGCCGTGGGATTCCATTTGCCGCTGCTATGTTACCTGTCTGTCGCGACACCGCAGCCACCACTCAATCGCCGAAACTTGCAAGCTCTGCCCTCCGTGCTGTGATGCTTCGAATCTGCAGATTTTGGTGGCGGTTGGACGATGAACGCGGCGGAGGCGCCTATCGGAAGGGGGGAGGGTAGGGTTTTCTGAAAGAGAAGAGAGAGAGAATGGGGTGGGGTGAGTGGGGTTTTAATTTGATTTTTGAAAATCTGGGTGGGACAGAGTTTTAATTTTTGTGTAGGTGGTGGAATGAATTTCAATGGTGTGTCAGATTTATGGTGAGTGGGTCCCATATTTTGACCTTCCTGGTAACATGAGATTTTTGGTATTCCTCTATGTAATAATACTATCTTAAATGATCTTATATGTAACTTACCTTTTAATCTTTGAAAGAAAGAATTTCTGTGTTGTACTTGAAAAGGGGATTTACCTACGGTTGAATGCCTCATCATCTTGGTCGTCCCGGTTGATGTCAATGACACTCACAAAAGACATTGATAATTTCACTTCATCCGTTTCAGAAAAAACCCAAAAAAAAGTGTGATTTGCGAATTTTAGATATTTAAAAATAATTTTTAGATTGTTTGTTAAAAGGATAAAAAGTAATACCTCTGAAGTAGTTCACGAAAACATTAAAAATTTCAATAATTGACTTTAGGGTCCAAAATCTCTCCTTCATTTATCGTCAAATTGCCCCAAAGCTCAACCTTCATTGTTTTGCCCCTGTAGGTGAAGAAAATTTCCAAACTGAGGTTGTCATTGTTGTTGTAAATAATACAAGAAAATTTCAAAAGCGCATTTTTTTACAAGAGGTCCATCATGATAATGTCAAGTTTCTTTGTGACTTTATTCTGCTCCTTCCTTTTGATGATATAAGATGGTCTTACTTTTATAACCATTCCTACGATATCTGAAAATTTAAAAAATAAATTTCTTAAGCTTGCATGTTGCTAAGTTGAATACAATCTAAAGGTAAGAAGGGTGAAAGTTTGTCTAACTCATTAATCTTTGGCTTTTAGAGAGATCTTCCACATCTTTGAACACGACAAAGGGGCCCATTGTGCAATGAATTTTCTCCACAGATTCTTCAACTTCAGTTTTTTAGGAGAAAATTATTTCAATTCTGTCATTGACATTGTCGTAGGCTTTGTTAATTGCTTTAATGTTTCCCCTGTGGATAATATATGTTTTTCCACTTTCGAGTTGCTCAGAGAATTTGTCAATTGTTTGGTTGAACAAGGTTGCTTGTACCAACGTACCCTGTTCGTTGGAAAACTATTGAATATAGATTTTGAGAATTTAAGGTTTAATTAGTAAATGGATAAATAAAATATCTCCTTATCCATTAGCAAGAGCTTCATAACCTCTGTTGATCTGCCAACATTAGTAAATGACTGTCTTAAGCCTTTTTTTGCCAGTCTAACTGTTACGGACCAATCGTCCTCAAAAGCTAGAAGTTTACTTATTAATTTGTTATCCATTATTTTACCTCTGTGAACAAAAACAAAATATAAATATGAACACGACTTTAGAACTTAGTATTTTATACAACAATACCCCTGGTTTGTTACTTTTATAAAAAGTAAAAAAAAATTTAGATAGGTCGATGTGACACGGTTAACAAATTAACATATAAGGCACTCTTCCTTCAAAAGTGTTGTTGATAGAATTTTGTAACGATGTATTTAAGTGGCTGTGTATAACATGTAATTCTACCAAACAATAATCTAAGAGTATTTGTTCTTGAGTGGATAAAGTAGAGAGAGAAAATGAGAGTTAGAGAGAGAAAGTAGTTGTGTATTATGGTAAACTTGGAGAGAGAATGATACAAGAGAGACCTATTTATAGGTGTAAAAGTGTGAGGTGGCACCTTGTGAGCCTATTTGGCTTTAGGTGTTGACAAGGGTTCTTGACCCTTGTCTTAGTCCGTCACAATGCTACCTTTACAATGCTTGTCCTACTACATGCCTATTTGCTCCTTTTATACTCATTGCCTACCATTCCTAACTTCGGCGAGCTTCTAGGCGAGCTTCGGTGCCTTGTATTGTTTCGGGAATGATGTAGTGGTGGGCTCTTGCTGGGTCTCTGTGAATGTGGGCTAGCTTCCCTTCAAGTGGGGAAGCTCGCCAACAAGCTTCTCTCTCCTGGGCATAGATGGCGGTTGGACCTGGTCCGTCTGGAGCTCGAGTGAGCTTCTTTCATATCTCGTCGGGCTTCTCTGCATCGACCTTGGTCCAAACCGGTGACGTAGCTTCTACACAAGCTGGCGGCCTTTTCTGCCTAAAGATAATCATCCTTGTGATTATCTCAGGATAGTTCGCCTATCAACATTTGCCCTCCCCAGCTTGCCCACATCATGATTTTTCTAATGTGTGGGCGAGCTGATTTGTCTCTGTGGACGAAGGCTCGAGTGTTAGCGAACTACATCTAGAATAGGTGCCGAGCTCGTGGGCGAGCTTCATTGTGATGGTTGGTCGGCTAACGTGGTGCGAGAATCAAGGCATCGTGCACGCCTTTTTAGGCCTTATTTCCCGCGCCCATCATGCCAGTACTTTCAAATTCTTGCACATTAGTCCCTGAACTCTCTGGATATTAAAGCTCGCCCTCTTGTCAATAAATAGGCGAAGGCAAGATCATTTTCCACTTTTTACCTTCTCGATTTCCAGAGCTTTTTCCGGCGATCACTTTCCTATGTATCCGATGAAGTTTTTGGTGTTCTTCAAGGTAGACCATCGGTTTCTTCCCCTTTCTCTTCATTTTATTGCAGATTACTCTTGTCTTTCTTTTGTTTCCCCAAGTTTCTGGAAGTTTTTGAGTACTTTCGGTGACCCTCCGATTTTCCTGTTCGCCTTAATCCCTTAACTCCGGCGATTGGACTCTCGGATTATTTAAGAACATTTCGAACTTCGCACAAATTACATCGACCCAATCGTCGAGTAAAACCCTTTCGAACCGTAACCCCGAGAAATAACCCATGATCGAAAGTGCCCCCATTCCTCAGATGACTCCCATTCTGATTGGCTCTAGTTTTGAGGTGGCATCGGTAGCTCACCCGGATATTGGCGAGCACTTGAGCGAGGTCCGCTCTGAGCCAAGGGAGAGGCCCTCCAGTTCCGTATACCGTGAGGTTTGGGAGGAAGGCGAGGAGGTCGCCGATGAAGAGGGTTGCTAGCGGTAATGAAGGAGTTGCCAAAGAAGGCGAGGAGGTCGCTGAGGCGGGTGAGGAGGTCACCGACGTGAACGAGCCAGAAGGCGACCTTGAGGAGGTTACCCTTGATTGGTTCCGATCTATTGATTTCCCGGAGCCTCAGCTGATCGAACATTAGGTCCTCGCCGACGTCCTTCACCCTTTTGACTGGGAGGAGTATGTCGCCCGGCACATGGCGAGCTTCCCTATTCCCGAGTGAACTTATCGGGATGCCGCGAACAAATCCGACTACAAAGCGAGCGACGTTTGGAGTGTCATCAATGAGTACCAACTTTCTCAGTTCCGTGAGAAGTATCGGATCCCGCTCGACATCTTCCTGTATGCCCTAGAAAAGAAGAAGCGAGCTGATGCGCCTTCGACGGGGTTGACTGCCACAAATGTTCATACCCACGAGGCCGGGCTCACATTGCCCCTGCACCCAATCATCGGTCAATTCCTGCTAGACAACAACCTCGCCATCACCCAGCTCACCCCTAATGCCTGGAGTAGCTTGCTGGCGGCGTTGGCAGTCTTCGGACTGGAGGGGTACGAAAATCAGTTGACCACCGCCGAGCTCAGCGAACTGTTCACCGTAACTCGGCAAGTAAATGATGGCAAGGGGTATTACTACCTCAAAGCTCGCCCGGGAGAGAAGTTTCTGGGGATCCTTCCGAATAAGATTCGCGACTGGAAGTAACAATTTGTCTTCATGGGCGGAGATTGGCGAGCTTCTACTAACCACTCTGGGCGAGGAGGCCGTATTCCCTCGTCTGAGGAATACGGAGAAGCTAGCAGTAGGTCGCCCCTCTCGGTGTGTGTGGGTTGAATTAGATTTACTAATCTAATTTCCCCTTTTTTGCAGGTTTGAAGGATCATAAGTCCAGTCGTGGCAAGCCTGCTATATCAACTGATTTCGACTTGGTGCGGGCTATCTGCTACTTGAGGAGCCAAAAGGATCAGGACATCGCCCACCTTTTCCAGCACCATTGCCTCCGACTTGCCGGGCTTCATACCTTGCCACACCATTTGACGGTTCAAGGCCCTGAACTTCCAGGTTTACAACCTACTGAAGCTCGTCCATTGGGGGGTGGTAGCTCGCAGAGTTGCTAACCATTTTCCTTGAACTTATGTGCAGGTGGTGACTGGGTCCTGCTTCCAATAGTTGAGGTTCCCCCAGCATACGAAACCCTAGCTCGCCGATTTGCCATGGATCCACCTCGCCCTAACAAGTTGGCGTTGTCGTCGACTCTTGCCCTAGAGATGAGCAAAAAGATTGATCTCGCTTCAAATAAGGGAGGTGCCGGTAGTTCCGGGCCCCAGAAGGGGCCGACCAAGGCTCCGGCCAAAACCCCCGTACCTACCAAGACTGCGCATGTCGCCCGGACCAACAGAGGTGGCAGGCGAGGTTCTTCTACTCCTGAGCGGGGTTCTCAAAAGAGGGGCCTTCAAAGGGGTGACGGGACCAGAGTGGGCGATGAGGATCCCCAAAGTCGCAAGAGAACCAAGTTCGGCTTGCAAGACGAGGAATCTGACCCAACTGGGCGAGCTATGACAAGATCTGGCCAAGGCGGATCTGCTCAGTCCATGGCTCCTCTGGCACTTGCCCCCACACTAAGGTCGCACCTTCCCAATCACCCTTCGGGGCTCTGTTGACCGATGACACACTCCTGGGCTGGGACCCCGAAAGAGTGCAGTAAGTAGCTAGCAAGGCCGACCTTCTCTTGTTGCTTTCGTTTTTTATTTATTGACCAAGTGTTTTAACCTCACAGCTATACCTCCATTGCTCATCCTAACATGCACGAGGCTCTCCACTCTTATGAGTGTTCTCATTCTCTCACTTCTATGCGCAACCTCCCACCAGGCCTTACTCGAGACACCGCAAGCGAGGTGCCGAGGTATTGGTCGAACTCCCAGCTAGCGACCATAGAGAGGCAGAATTTAATCGAGAATGCCCGGCTCTCTATGCACTATGCTAGAGGGTTGCTGCTCGCCAACCAAAAGGTGATCGACTTGGTGACTCAACAAGAGCAAGTTCCTCATCAAAATAGCGGAGTCTCTTGATAGGGCTAAGAAGTTGGTGGAGCTTGCCGAGGAGAAGGCGGCCGCGGCCTTGGCGTCTGAGCACAGCGCCCTGGAGAACCTCGGCCAACTTCAAGGTAGCTCGTTTCCATCCAGGAAAATGTGGACGCACGAATCAAGGCCAAGGAAGAGGAGTTCGCTGAAAAGCTCTCCAAGGAGGTCGGCGAGCATGCGGTGACTAAGAAGGAGTTGGAGTTGCAGCGCGGTCTGACCAAGGGCACTGATGAGGAATGTGCGAAGCTGAGGGACGAGCTCTCGGTCAAGATCAATGAGGTCACCGAGCTTTGCAATGATGCCTCCTCTTCGGCGAACTTAGATACTATGAAGGCCGAGGCTTCAGATAAGGGGTTTGTCCAGTGCTACGCCGAAGTCATTCGAACCATCAGGTGGGCGCGAGCTCACAAGGATGATGAGTTGACGGTCGTGGTCGGCGACTTCAAGGAGTGCTTGGAGAAGGCTCTGTTCCCCGACGAAACTGAGATAGACATTGGCGACCTCCCAGAGCTTGAGGTGCCCCTTGACTTCGTTTCGGCGCGCTTCAAAATTATAAACACTGTGCCCATGCCGGAACTGAACGTCGCCGAGGAAGAGGAGAACGCCGGGGGAGAAGTGCGAACTCCCCCCACACTGGAGTAGATGCAAGAAGTTTGCGGGGATGCAATGCTCAACATCGGCGAGCTAGACACCAGTGGGTGTACTTGCAATATCACCATCCTGCCTAGGCTCTCCCTCCAAGACCGCCCAGTCGCTGCTGGCGAGGTTGCTCCAGCGGTTGCCAACACTGAGGCTCTTGCCGAGGTTCCTGCTCCATCCGCCCCCGCTGCTCCCGAGACTGGAAGCCTTTTCCTGCTTTCTTAGTATAGTTTTTGCTTTTTGATTTTTTGTCAAGTCATAGTAGCTCGTCGGGCACGTATAGCTCGCCCAGAAGGAGCTTGTTTTGTAGTTCAAAGATGGTCAGCTAGCCGACCTTTGTGGCTAGCACAACTTCATACAATTGGGAATTTTTCAAGCGTCATTTTTTGCTTGAAAATTTCTCAAGTATTTCTAAATGGAACTCGACCCTCTTGTTTCAACGTGTTCTTATTTACATTTACGTACGTTATATCTTTTAGTCAGCTCATTTCTATATTTTTTGGGTACTTAACTGTTCGTCTTATTCTACATCCGAGAAGCGAATCGTTCGTTTTATGCCGCTGAGGACTACGAATTGTACCTTTATTTAAATAGTACGCATTCTTCGTCTTACACCACTTAGGGCCGCGAATTGCTCATCTTAAACCGTTCGGGGAAGCGAGTCTTACTTTGTTTAATTCACTTTGGGCGATTGGGTTTCACGAACCTTGCCTTAGATGTTTTAACCGTCTTTTTTGTGAATTTTTCTAACTTAGGGCAGTAGGTGCTGGTGATCCTTTAAGAAGGATACCTCCGCTTACCTGGGGCACTTTAGCCTTTGCCTTTGAGCTTTTAGATTATAACATTTGGGACCTTGGTCCTTGCATATTACGGAGCTTCGAACAGTTGGTATTTTCTGAACATCTCTAGCTTAATATAGCAACATAATTTACATTGGTTGCTATCAACATTTCTGATGCGAACCTTCAGCTAGTCTATTACAAAATTTTATTTTATTGATAAAATTTCTTCAGATGTGTTGCACTCCAGGTGTATGACGAAGCATTCCCTTCTGTGTCCTCGAGGTCGTATGTACCGTTTGCCTAGGCTGCGGTAACCCAGAACGGTCCTTCCCAATACGATCCAAATACACCCGATGGGGTTGTCAATTTTTTCCTTAGCACCAGATCCCCAACTTTAAACTTTCGATCTTGCACCTGGGAATTATAGTACTTCTCCACTCTACGCTTGTAGGTGGCATTCTTCATTTCTGACGAAGCTCTGGTTTCTTCAATCAAATCTTTCTTGACTGCCAAAGCATCGTCGTTCTTTTCTTCGTCAAATCCTGCCACTTTCCAAGTTTTATTCTGGACTTCCACCGGAACTACCGCTTTGGTTCCGAAGGCCAAGGCGAATGGTGTTTCTCAGGTACTTGCTCGGTACGATGTTCTGTAAGACCACAGAACCTCCGGAAGTTCGTCTGCCCAACTTCCTTTCTTGTCTTTGAGGTGGATCTTCAATATGTGCTTCAGAATTTTGTTAACCGCCTCAACCTGGCCATTCGACTGCGGATGGTACGGAGTTTAGTAGTGCTTCTTGATGTTCCATGAACTACAAAAATCTCTCAACTTCTGGCCGTCAAACTGCCTTCCGTTGTCCATGATGATCGATTGTGGGAGTCCAAATCGGCATATCAGGTTCTTCCATACAAAATCGATTATCCTTTCTTGCGTTATTGTTGCAAGTGCTTCGGCTTCAGCCCATTTAGTGTAATAATCTACTGCTACAACAACAAATTTTACACAGCCTCTGCCAGGTGGAAATGGGCCGATCAAGTCGATACCCCTGTTGACAAGGCGAACTACTGAAAGATAATTGGGAGATTATCACAAGGCTACGAAGGTCGCCGGGGTGAGAAGAGCTAAGTCACTGGCTCAAACCAAGGCCAACACAAGGGAGCTCGGCGAGGTAGGTAAGAACCTCACCCGAGCTCCCGATAGGCCGAGGTCGGCAGCCAGGGGCATCAATGGAAGAGAAGTCTATGGGCGAGCTTCCCCTCTAGAGAGGGAGCTCACCCCTATCCAAGGAGGCCGAACTAGAGTCCACGCTGCATCATCCCTGAAATTAATGCGAAGGCAATGGAGCTCGCCAAGGGGCTCGCCCAGCCCAAGAGCCCAAATAACGGGTGCATAAATAGGACATGTGTATGTAGTAGGACGGAGCATTGTAAAGGTAGCATTGTGAGGGACCAAGGCGAAGGTTGTGAACCTTCGTCAACACCAGAAGCCAAGTAGGCTCATAAGGTGCCACCTCACATTTGCACACCTATAAATAAGATCTCTCTTGTACTATTCAGAACAATTCAATCATAATACACTTTTACTTTCTATCTCTAAACTCTCCACTTTCTCTCTCTATCTTATCCCTCAAGAACACAAAATCTTATATTATTGTTTGGTAGAATTAATACGTTATAACAGCCACATAACAAACACCATTAGTAAATTCTATCAACAATTTGGCGCTAGAAGGAGGGTGCATAACCAAAAAATTTGAGAGTAAAAAGTTAGGGTTTGTTTGAAGGTTTGAAGATTTGAAAGTGTTCTTGACCAAAGTTCAAGAACACTTGAGGATACACACATATTTTCACCCTTTGAACAAAAACCCAGATTTTCGGACAAAAACCCAAATTTCTGGATCCTTAAATTCTACCGAAAAAGTTTTCAAACGCACGCGTGTACACGAATAAACCAGATTTCTGATAATTCGTTGCATGCAAGGCTAGATGAAAACCTGAACAAAGTCACCCTGGCCGGAAGTCAGGAACCTCGGCGAGCTTCCCTACTGACCTCGGCAACCTTCCCCCAGCAAAGACCTAGAATGTCTACGGGACGAACCTCGGCTAATTCCCAGAGGTGGAAGGAAGGCAACCAGGACCTGGCCGAGGGGGAGACCTCGCACCGAGCTCCCCAGAAGAGCAATGCTCCCCGACCTCTGTGAGTTTCGATAGCTCAAGAAGAGTTATATCCCACCCTGAGGGACCTCGCCAACAACCCCGACGAGCTCCAGTGCATGATTGTGACCCTGCAGAGGTTGCAACAAAGGCAGCTAGATGAGCTCAACTTGGTACCTCGGTGAACTCCAGCCACTGAGGCCAGGGAGTAAACCAGACCGACCCAGGGCACCCAGACCAGAGGTTAATATAGCAACCTCCACACCGAGTAGGAGGCGAGCTTGGCTTAAGCCCGCCAGCACCGGGAACGCACCGGGAAAGCCAAGGTGGTGGAGGAGCAAGCTCCACATACCGGGCGAGCTTCGGCCTATACCGAAGCATCCGCCACCCACCAATCACTGAGAAGAGATGTCCTCCAAGGCAGGTTGGGGCCGAGGTACGAGGAAAATGAACGGACGATGGCCCCAGCTACGTCCCAGAGGGGAGAGTCAGACCTGCAGCCCCGTTGATCCCTCCACGATCAACAAAGGGGGCCGGCGACCGATAGGTTGGGCCCGCATGGCGGGCGCCAGTTCCTACCCACCACGGAGGGGTCACCCCAGAGTGAGGCACCTCGGGGGCGTGCGTGCACGAGGCGCTCGACCTTCGAGCAACCTCTGCCGGAGGTGACCCACGATGACGAGCTGACCACATTGAAAAAGGCCTTCGAAATGCTACCACAACAAGTAGCAGCCAAATCTGGCGGGCCCGATGCCACCACTCTCCCGGCATCCCCTTTGGCGCCTACCATCCTCCGAGCACCGGTCCAAAAGAAGATCCACTTCCCGGTGATGTCTGCATATGGAGGCGAGTCCGATCCGAAGGTCCACCTGGCCAAGTATGCAGACTACATGATCTCGGTAGGCGCCACCGACGCCACTCAGTGCCGGAACTTCCCACTGACCCTCGGGGACCGAGCCCACCACTGGTTCTCATCACTCGCCCCGGGGTCGATCCAGTCCTTTGGCCAACTCACGCGGGAGTTCTTGGCCCACTTCTCGGGGTTTGGATCCTACCTTACCCAGAAGTACCGACTCGCCAACATCCACCAAGGCGAAGGCAAGACCGACCAGCAGTATCTGGAGAGGTTCGACAAGATACTGTTGGAAGGCGAACCGGTGAGCGAGGACACCAAGATCATCGCGGTGATGGCAGACCTCAAAAAAGGCACCGAACTCTGAAAAGAGATGCACCTGGCGTGCCCAAACACCTACACCGAATTTCGGCACAAAGCCGGGGTGTTCGTAGCCATGCAGGAGGCCCTCCAGAAAGAGGTCAGTACCTCAGAGGAGAAGAAGCCCTACGGGAAGAAGTCTGGGGGCACGTACAAGGCCCCCCGGAACTTAAAGGCTTTCGGTGACGGGGACAAGTTCAAGGAGAAGCTCAACCAGGTCCTCACCGTCTCCGTCGACCATGTCTTTACCGTGGTCAAAGACAAAGCCTTGTTGGAAGAGCCAAGGAGGATTCGCCAGGACCGCGCGAAGCTGAACCCCAATAAATAGTGTGCCTACCAGACTTCCTCAAACAATTATGGAAATTTTACGAGGATGGGAAGCTGGCAGAATTCGTGAAGAAGGCACCGACAAAGTGGCCCAGATTCGAGAGGAGGGGAGCCTCCGATGATGAAGAGGAGGACACGGGCCAACGTGGTCCTCAAAATAGGAGAAGAGCTCCTCCCCAACCTCAACAAAACCTGGAGCCCACTCGAGAACTCCTAGTTCTCGAAGAAGAGATCAGAGCTGCCGGAGGTCTCCAGGATGAGAGATCCTCCTTCTTCAAAAGACAGAGGAAGGCCAAAATCTGGGCCATAAATCAAGTCCAGGAAGGCAGCTCCGGCTCCAGGCCCGTCACACAACCCACTCATGAGCTAACATTCTCTTCGGCGGACCTGGAAGGGGTACTGACACCCCACAATGACTCGTTGGTGATAACCGCCAACTTTATGAACGTCCGAGTTCACAGGCTACTTGTGGACACTGGCGCCTTCACCAACATACTCTTCAAATCCACCTTAGATTCCTTAGGTGATTTTGAGTCGTACTTAGAACCTAGCAACGCTAGGATATTGGGTTCCGGAGAAGCAGTAACCTTCCCCCTAGGTACTATTAGGTTGAGTGTCCAACTTGTATCGGCCGAGGACCCGGAGCGGAGACTGACTAGGCTAATAGATTTCCTTGTTGTCGATCAGCAGTCCTCCTACAACGGGTTCCTTGGCCGCCCCTTTTTCAATGAATTCAAAGCGGCATGTTCGACCTACTACTACAGTATAAAGTTCCCAACTCCAAAAGGTGCCGGAACCATAAAAGGTGACCAGAAAAAGGCCCGTGAGTGTTTACTCCAAATCAAAGACGGCCAGGTCAAAAAATCTGTAACACAGGTTCAAATTCTCGAGGAAGATGTATAGATCCCGGCAGACGAGCCAAACATCGTAGACATCATCTCGATGGAAACTGAGATGATGGAGGTAGGCGATCTGCAGGAGGTTGATCAAGTCTCGAAACCTGCGCAGGATGCACAACCGGCTCCAATGGAGGGGGTGGAGGAAGCCCGAATGGACCAAGTGCAGAGTTCACAACCCGTACCCATGGAGGTAGTCGAAGGTCCTCAAGCTGAGGGATCTACGGGGAACCAAAAACCGGTGCAGATGGAGGTTGATACAACTCCCCAAGTCACGAAACCATCCCAAGTCGGTGGACCTCCAGAGGCAGCGAAGGTCGATGAACCTCTCCAAGCTGATGAACCCCGGCGGTATTGACAGTTGAGGATCCTGTCCAAGTGGGAAGCCAAGCAGATGATCTCGAACCACGCCTAGGTCACGAACCTGCGCAAATGTCACAGGAATAGTGGGATGAGTTCTTCAGCGACCCGAGATGGAAAAGTCAGAAGAGGAAAGCCACCCCCACAGAGGAATTGACGGTGCTCCCGGTGGACCCGGAAAGGGACTTGGAACTCTTCATAGGTTCCGAGTTGCCAAAACTATACCGGTCGAGGATGGAGTTGTTTCTGATGTCCAACTTGGACGTGTTTGCCTGGTCCCATGAAGACATGACGGGAATCTCGTTGGAGCATGCTTGTCACCGACTCAACATAGATCCGACAAGGAGGCCCGTCCGCCAGAAGCGAAGAAAATATGGACCGGACAAGTACGCAGCCCTGACCACCGAAGTGGGGAAGCTGTTGGACAACAAGCTGATCAAAGAAGCCTTATGTCCACAGTGGGTCGCAAACCCCGTCCTAGTGAAGAAGCACAATAGGACGTGGAGACTATGTATCGACTTCACAGACCTAAACAAGGCGTGCCCGAAAGACAACTTCCCACTACCCCACATTGATCAGCTTGTAGATAGCACCACCGGCCATGAGATGATGACATTCATGGACTCTTTCGCGGGCTATCACCAGATAGCGTTGCACCCAGATGACCAGGAACATTCGGCGTTCTACACCAACAAAAACATGTATTGCTGGGAAAGAATGTCGTTCGGACTTATCAACACCGGAGCAACCTATAAAAGGTTGGTGAATAAAATGTTCGACCAGCACATCGGTGAATCTACGGAGGTGTACGTGGACGACATAGTTGTCAAGAGTTTGAAAAAGGAGGATCACCTTGACCACCTAAAACAAACCTTTGACATACTACGCCACTACAACATGAAGCTGAACCCCAAGAAGACCAGCTTCGGCGTACGTTCGGGAAAGTTCCTGGGGCATCTGGTGAGCCAACGGGAATAGAGGTCAACCCGACGCAGGTCCAATGCATAATCGAGATAGGTGTGCCCGATTCCGTATAGAAGATCCAAAGGTTGACCGGGTGCATGGCAGCCTTGAACAGGTTCATCTCCAGGTCTGGCGACCAGAATCGCCCATTCTTCGAGGCAATCAAGGCAAATGCCAACAAGCTGCACCTTAAAAACCACTTCGTGTGGACAAGCGAATGCCAACGAGCCTTTGAGGACATTAAAGCATACCTGGCTGACACGTAGGTCCTGTCAAAGCCTATACCTGGTGAAAAACTATACATGTACCTCGCCGCGTCAGAGGTGGCCATCAGCTCCGTCCTGGTCCGAGAAGAGGCGAAGACACACCTACCTGTGTACTACGTAAGCCAAGTCTTGCACGAAGCTGAGCTGCGGTACACCCCTACAGAGAAGCTGGCCTACGCACTGGTGATGAGTGTTAGAAAATTGAGGCCCTATTTCCTTGACCACCCGGTAGAGGTGCTGACGACGTTCCCACTACGTCAAATACTACAACGGTCGGACACTGCGGGATGCCTATTGAAATGGTCACTAGTGGTTAGCCAATACCGTATAACCTATGCTCCCCGAACAGCGATCAAGGGACAAGCGCTCGCCGACTTTATCATCGAGCTGACTTTCCCGCAAGATCCGACGAGGGGACGTATAGCTTCGTGGCACCTCTACGTAGACGGATCATCGACTAGCACAACAGCAGGAACCGGGGTAGTTTTGATCAGCCCAGATAGACAAGTCTTCACCTCCACGATCCGGTTCGACTTCCGAGAAACCAACAACGAGGCAGAATACGAAGCTTTGATAGTCAGACTTAGGTTATCATTAGCTGTGGGGGAAACCAATAATATCTCAAGTCCGGGGGGAGTACGAGGTAAAAGACCAACAGATGATGACCTACCAGAAGATAGCGGCACATCTGATCTCGATTGTTACACAGGTTTACATCAATCAGATACCGCGGCTGGAAAACACACAAGCAGATGCCCTAGCCCGACTAGCTACTAGTAATGGCGAGGCCGAAGTCACGGAGGTTGTAGTCACCAAACTGAAGAACCCCTCGACGTCCGATTACAAAGTAAATCAGACCTCAAGAGGGGAGCAGGAAGGCGAAGAGGACAGTGTAGATTGGTGCACTCCGATCCAAAAATACTTAAAGGATGGAACAACCCCCGAGGACACATGGGAAGCTAGTCGGCTAGTGAAACAAGCTGCCAGATATACGTTGGTGGATGGCCAGCTTTACAAACGTGGATTCTCTCTACCCCTACTCAATGCTTATCTAAGAAGCAAGGGTTCGAGGTGTTAGAAGAAATTCACGAAGGGATTTGCGGAAGTCACGCTGGGGGGCAAGCTTTAGCATACAAGACAATCAGACAGGGGTACTACTGGCCCACTCTTTGCAAAGATGCCATTAGCTTCGCACGAAAGTGCCGAAAATGTTAACTTTTCGCACCTACTATCCACTCCCCGGCCAACCAACTGAAGTCAGTTTTCAACCCGTGGCCTTTTGCAAAATGGGGTATCGACTTGATCGGCCCATTTCCACCTGGCAGAGGCGGTGTAAAGTTTGTTGTTGTAGCAGTAGATTATTACACTAAATGGGCTAAAGCCGAGGCGCTCGCAACTATAACACAAGAAATGATGATCGGCACCTGATTTGTCAATTTGGACTTCCACAGTCGATAATCACAGACAACGAAAGACAGTTTGACGGCCAGAAGTTGAGAGATTTTTGTAGTTCGTGGAACATCAAGAAGCACTACTCAACTCCATACCATCCACAGTCAAACGGCCAAGTTGAGGCGGTTAACAAGATTCTGAAACACATATTGAAGATCCACCTCGAGGACAATAAAGGAAGCTGGGCAGACGAACTCCCGGAGGTTCAGTGGTCTTACAGAACATCGTACCGAGCCAGCACCGGAGAGACCCCGTTTGCCTTGGCCTTCGGGACTGAAGCAGTGGTACCAGTTGAAGTCTAGAATAAGACGTGGAAGGTGGTAGGGTTTGACGAAGAAAAGAACGACGAAGCCTTGGCAGTCGAAAAAGATCTGATCGAAGAGACCAGAGGTTCATCACAAATGAAAAATGCCACCTACAAGCGTTGAGCAGAAAAGTACTACAATTCCCAAGTCCAAGATCGAAAGTTCAAGGTCGGGGATCTAGTACTGAAAAAGAAATTGATGGCCCCACCGGGTGTATTTGGATCAAATTGGGAAGGACAGTTCCAGGTTACCGCAGCCTGGGAAAACGGTACTTATGATCTTGAAGATGCAGAGGGAAATGCCTCGTCATACACCTGGAGTGAGGCACACTTAAAGAAGTTTTATCAATAAAAGTGAAATTTTGTAATAGACTAGCTGGAGGTTTGCATCAGAAGTGTTGATGGCAACCCATGTAAATTACGTTGCTATATGAAGTTAGAAGTTTTTCTTGAAAAAATACCC
Source organism: Prunella vulgaris (assembly GCA_026898435.1). NCBI lineage: Eukaryota > Viridiplantae > Streptophyta > Magnoliopsida > Lamiales > Lamiaceae > Prunella > Prunella vulgaris. The sequence goes on along the minus strand of JAPKLY010000333.1, from coordinate 61,147 downwards.
AACTGGTCGAAGGTTCGCGAAAATATCCAATTGTTCGAAGGTTCGCAACCTACGAGGACCAAGGTCCCCAAACGTTATAATAAAAAAAGCTCGAAGGCAAAGGCCGACGTGCCCATGGTCGACGAAGGTGTCCTTCTTAAAGGATCACTAAGCGCATACTGCCATAAGTTAGAAAAAATTCACAAAAGACGATTAAAACGCCTGAGGCAAGGTTCGTGAAACCCAATCACCCAAAGTTAATTAAATGAAGTACAACTCTCTACCCCAAGTGGTTTAAGACGAGCAATTCACGGAACCTAGTGGCGTAAGATGAAGATTACGTACTACCTAACGAAGGTACGATTCGCAGTCTTAAATGGCGTAAAACGAATGATTCACTTCTCGAAAGTGGAATAAGACGAACAAGTAAATACCGAAAATATTAAAACGACCTAATTGAAAGATATAATGTACGCGAAACGTAAATAAAGATAAAGTTGGAACAAAAGAATCGTTTTTCATTCAGAAAATACTTGAGGAATTTTCAAGCCAAAAATAATGCCTGAAAAATTTCCCAACTATAAGTAGTTGTGCTAGCCACAAAGGTCGGCTAGCTGACAATCTTTGAAATGCAAAGGAGCTCCTTCTGGGCGAGATACACATGCCCGGCGAGCTCGAACTACTTAAGCAAGATGAAACTACAAAAAAGAGCTCCTTCTGGGCGAGCTATACAGCCCGTCGAGCTGCAATGACTGGACAAAAATCGTAAGACAAAAAAGCTAATCTAGGAAAAATAAAGAAAAGCCTAAGAACCGGGAGTTGCGGGGGCATCAGAGGCTGGAGCGGCAGGGACCTCCCCTCCATCAGTTCACCCAACTGGGGGAGAGAACCTCGGCATGATGGTAATGTTGCCTGTACACCCACTGGTGTCGAAGTCGCCGAGGTTCACCATGGCGTCCCCGCAAACCTCCTGCATTTGCGCCAGGGTGGGGGGAGTTTGCATCTCCTCGCCGGCGGCCTCCTCCTCTTGGACGAGGTTCAATTTCGGCACGGGAATTGTGTTGATGATTTTGTAATGTGCCGGAACGAAGTCAAGAGGCACCCCGAGCTCGGGGAGGTCGCCGATATCTAGCTCTGTCTCATCGGGGAAAGGCGCCCTGTCCAGGCAATCCTTAAAATCGTCAACTACTGCCTTCAGCTCGTCATCCTTGTGAGCCCGCGCCCACCAGATAGCCCGGATGACCTCAGCGTAGCACTTGACAAAGCACCTGTCTGAGGCCTCAGCCTTCACCGCCACCAAATCCGCCGAGGGGGAGGCATCGTTGCGGAGCTCGGCGACTTCATTGATCTTTGCCGAGAGCTGATCCCTCAATTTTGAGCACTCCTCATCGGCGCCCTTGGTCAAACCCCGCTACAGCTCCAGCTCCCTTTTGGTCACCGTGTGCTCACCGACCTCCTTGGCGAGCTTCTCAGCGAGCTCCTCCTCCTTAGCCTTTATCTTGGCATCCGCTTCTTCCTGGAGTAAGGCGAGCCTGCGCTGGAGGTCGCCAAGTTGCTTGAGGGCGTCCTGCTCCGAGGCCAGAGATGCAACGGCCTTTTCCTCTGCGAGCTTCGCCGACCTTTTGGCTTTGTCCAAAGACTCCACCATGGTGATCAAGTTCTTGTTTTTCTCCTGGCGACCTGCCTCAAGTTGGGTAGCCTGGTCGATCACTTTCTGGCTGGCGAGCAGGAGTCCACTTGCATAATGCATGGAAAGCCGGGTGTTTTCTACCAGATTCTGCTTCTCGATGGTCGTCAGCTGGGGAGTCGACCAGTATCTCGGCACCTCGCTGACAGTGTCCTGGGCAAGCCCGCGAGGTAGGTTCTTCATGGAGGTCAAAGATCACGACCGCTTGTAAGAGTGAGGAGCTTCATGCCTATTAGGGTGGGCGAAGGAGGCATAACTGCGAGGTTCAAACACTTGGGTTATAAATCGAAAAACAATAAAGTAATGCGAGGAAACAAAGAGGGTGGGCGAGCTACTTACTGGACTCTTTCCTGGTCCCAGCCGAGGACCGTGTCGTCATTCATTTGAACCCCAAAGGGTGACTGGGGAGGCGGCGACCCAGGCGTGGAGGGAAGTGCTAATGGAGCAGTAGACTGGGCGGAGCCACCTTGCCCAGACCTTGCCGAAGCTCGCCCAGCTTGATCGGAGTCCTCGTCGCGCAGGGCGAACTTGGCCCTCTTACGATTTTGAGGATCCTCGTCGCCCACTCTAGTCCCATCACTTCTGTGGAGACTTCTCTTCCCCGAACCTCGCTCAGGTGTGGTGCCACCTCGCCCCCCACCCCGGCTGGTCTTGGCGACCTCCGCAGCCTTGGACTTTGGTGGGGCATTAGTTTGTCCCTTCTGGGTCCCGGACCCGCCTACCTCGCCTTTCTTCGAAACTGGCCCAGCTTTCTTGCTCGCGTCCAATGCGAGTATCGAGGGCAAGGTGACTTTGTTAGGGCGGGGTGGACCCATGGCAAACCGGTGAGAAAGGATCTCGTAGGCCGGTGGGATTTCAACAGTTGGGAAGGCGACCCGTCTACCGTCTGCAAGAAAGAAAAATTAAGGGTAGACGATTAGCATCCTGGACGAGCTCCCCCCCCGTGGGCGAGCTTCGAAGAGTTGTAAACCTGGAAGCTCAGGATCTTGGACCGGGAGGTGGTGTGGCAGAGTATGGAGCCCGGCCAGCCTTAAGCAATGGTGTTGAGTGAGGTGGGCGGTCTCCCGATCCTTTTGATTCCTCAGATAGCAGACAGCCCGCAACACGTCAAACTCAATCAGCACATCAGGCTTCCCGCGGCTTGAGGTGTGGTGCTTCAAGCCTGCAAAAGAAGGGAATTAGATTAGTAAATCTAATTCAACTCACGCACACCAAGTAGGCGACCTACTGCTAGCCTCCCCATATTCATCGGGGGTCGGAATTCGCTCTCCTCGCCCGGAGTAGCTCGTAGAAACTCATCAGTCTCTACCCATGAAGATGAACTACTGTTTCCAGTCACGGATTTTATTCGGGAGGATCCCCAAGAACTTTTCCCCCGGGCGAGCTTTGAGGTAGTAGTACCCCTTACCATCGTTCACCTGCCAAGTCACGGCGAATAGCTCGTTGAGCTCAACAGTGGTCAATCTATTCTCATATCCTTCTAGTCCGAAGACGGCCAACGCCGCCAGCAAACTGCTCCAGGCATTGGGGTGAGCTGGGTGATGGCGAGGTTGTTGTCGAGCAGGAATTGGCCTATGATCGGGTGCAAAGGCAGTGTAAGCCCGGCCTCGAGAGTGTGTACATTGATGGCCGTCAACCCCGCAGGAGGTGGATCAACTCGCTCTTTCTTCTCCGGGGCGTACAAGGAGATGTCAAAGGGGATCCGGTACATCGCCCGGAATTCAGGAAGTTGGAACTCGTTGATAACACTTTGAACGTCGCTTGCTTTGTAGTCGGACTCATTCGCCGCATCCGGATAAGGTCGCTCACGACGGGGGAAGCTCGCCGCATACTCAGCGACGTACTCCTCCTAGTAGAAGGGATGGACGACCTAGGTGGAGACCTGACGCTCAACCAACTGAGGCTCAGGGAAACTAATTGAGCGAAACCATTCCAGCGTGATTTCTTTGAGATCACTTTGTTGCTCGCCTGCGTCGGCAACCTCCTCGACGGCATCGGTGACCTCCCCCGGGACCTCGGCAATTTCCTCATCCTCAGCCAAAGCCTCGTTAGGGGTTGGATCATAATCTTGCCAAAGCTCACGGAGATAGGACTCTTCGCTCTGGCCAGAACTGGAGGCTCTCTCCCCCGGATCAGATCGGACCTCGCCGGAGAGCTCACCGGAATGGGGGTGAGCTACCGAGTGAGCCTCGGACCTAGATTCGATGACGATCGGTGTCATCTGAGGAATGGGCCTGCTATCTGTCATGGGCCGTTTCTTTGGATTTTGGTTCGAAATAGTTCCGCTCGATGATCTGGTCGACATGACTTGGACGAAGTTCAAAAAGTTTCAAAATAGTCTAAGGTCCTCGATCGCCGGAGTTATGGTACAAAAGTGGTTGGGAAAGTAAAAAAACCACCGGAAATGTACAGAATTCCCGGAAGCTTGAAGAGATAGCAAGTAGAACAAAAGAAATCTGCAAGAGAAATGAAAAAAAGGAAAGGAAATGGGTTTTCTACCTTGAACAGTGCTAGAAACTGCGTCGGAGGCAAAGGTGTTGTTCGCCGGAAAAAGCTCTGAGAATTCGAATGTGTGAAAGTGAGAAATGAAGTTGATTTCCCCTATTTATAGACGTCGGGGCGAGGTCGAATATTCGAGGAATACAGGGACAAATTTGTAAAGAATTTCAAAAGTTGCCGCGATAGGCGCGCGAAACAACGCCTGAAAAGGCATGCACGACGCCTGGATTCCTGCACCATGTCGGCCGACCAACCGCAGCGATGGAGCTCGCCCACAAGCTCGGCACCTGCGCAAACGTAGTTTGCTGATACTCGAGCCGTCGTCCATGGAGACAAATCAGATCGCCCACACATTAGGTAAATCATGATGTGCACGAGCTGGGGGGCAAATGTTGACAAGGCGAACTACCGAAAGATAATCAGGAGATTATCACAAGGCTACGAAGGTCGCCGGGGTGAGCAAGAGCTAAGTCACTGGCTCGAACCAAGGCCAACACAAGGGAGCTCGACGAGGTAGGTAAGAACCTCGCCCGAGCTCCCGATAGGCCGAGGTCGGTAGCCAGGGGCATCAAGGGAAGAGAAGCCTACGGGTGAGCTTCCCCTCTAGAGAAGGAGCTCGCCCCTATCCAAGGAGGCCGAACTAGAGCCTACGCTGCATCATCCCTGAAAATAATGCGAAGGCAATGGAGCTCGCCAAGGGGCTCGCCCAGCCCAGCCTAAATAGGACATGTGTACGTAGTAGGACGGAGCATTGTAAAGGTAGCATTGCGAGGGACCAGGGCGAAGGTTGCGAACCTTCGTCAACAGCAGAAGCCAAGTAGGCTTATAAGGTGTCACCTCACATTTGCACACCTATAAATAAGGCCTCTCTTGTACTATTAAGAACAATTCAATCATAATAGGCTTTTACTTTCGCTCTCTAAACTCTCCACTTTCTCTCTCTATCTTATCCCTAAAAAACACAAAATCTTAGATTATTGTTTGTTAGAATTAATACGTTATAACAGCCACATAACAAACACTATTAGTAAATTCTATCAATAACCCCATTTTGCAAAAGGCCACGGGCTGAAAACCGACTTCAGTTGAGTAGCTGGGGAGTGGATATTGGGTGCGAAAAGTTGACACTTTCGGCACTTCCGCGCGAAGCTAATGGCATCTTTGCGAAGAGTAGGCCAGTAGTACCCTTGTCTGATTGTCTTGTATGCTAAAGTTTGCCCCCAGCGTGGCTTCCGCAAATTCCTTCGTGGATTTCTTCTAACACCTTGAACCCTTGCTTTTTAGGTAAGCATTTGAGTAGGGGTAGAGAGAATCCACGTTTGTAGAGTTGGTAATCTACCAACGTATATCTGGTCGCTTGTTTCACTGGCCGACTAGCTTCCCATGTATCTTCAGGAGTCGTTCCGTCCTTCAAGTATTTTTGGATTGGAGTGCGCCAATCTTCATTATCTTCATCGCCTTCCTGCCCCCACTCGAGGTCTGATTTACTTTGTAATCAGACGTTGAGGGGTTCTTTAGCTTGGTGACTATGACCTCAGTGACTTCTGCTTCGCCGTTACTGGTAGCTAGCCGGGCTAGGACATCTGCTTGTGTGTTCTCCAGCCTTGGTATCTGATTGATGTAAACCTGCGTAAACATCGAGATCAGATGTGCCGCTATCTTCTGGTATATCATCATCTGCTGATCCTTTGCCTCGTACTCCCCCCGGACTTGGGATATTATTAGCTGGGAATCTCCGAAAATTTGAAGATTGGTAGCCCCCACAGCTAATGATAACCTAAGTCCGGCTATCAACGCTTCGTACTCCACTTCATTGTTAGTTGCTCTGAAATCAAACCGGATTGAGGAGGTGAAGACCTGTCTGTCTGGGCTGATCAGAACTACACCGGCCCCTTCTGCTGTGCTAGTTGATGACCCGTCAACATAGAGATGCCACGGAGCTATACGTCCCCTCGTCGGATCTTGCGGGAAAGTTAGCTCGATGATGAAGTCGGCGGGTGGTTGTCCCTTAATCGTTGTTCGGGGCGCGTAGGTTATACCGTATTGACTGACCTCTAGTGACCATTTCAACAAGCGCCCTGCCGTGTCCGGCCGTTGCAGTATTTACCTCAGTGGGAATGTCGTCAACACTTCCACAGGGTGGTCGAAGAAGTAGGGCCTCAATTTTCTAACACTCATCACCAGTGCGTAGGCTAGCTTCTCCGTTGGGGTATACCGCAACTCAGCTTCGTGTAATACTTGGCTTACGTAGTACACTGGTAGGTGTGTTTTCGCCTCTTCTCGAACCAGGACGGAGCTAATTGCAACCTCCGACGCAGCGAGGTACAGGTACAACTTTTCTCCAGGTACCGGCTTCGACATGATTTCAGTATTTGTCAGGTATGCTTTAATGTCTTCAAAGGCTCGTTGGCATTCGCTCGTCCACTTGAAGTGGTTTTTAAGGTAAAGCTTGTTAGCTTTGGCTGCTTTCTTATGTTTGTGTGTGTTCGCCTTTATTGCCTCAAAAAATGGACGGTTTCGATCACCAGACCTGGAGATAAACCTGTTTAAAGTAGCCATACACCCGGTCAATCTTTGAATTTTCTGTACGGAATCAGGTGCGCTCATCTCAATTATGCATTGGACCTGCGTCAGATTGACTTCGATTCCTCGCTGGTTCACCAGATGTCCCAGGAACTTCCCCAAATGCACACCGAAGCTACTCTTCTTGGGGTTTAACTTCATGTTGTAGTGGCGTAGTATGTCGAAGGTTTGCTTTAGGTGGCCGAGGTGATCCTCCTTCCGCAAACTCTTGACAACTATGTCGTCCACATACACCTCCATAGATTCGCCGATGTGTTGGTCGAACATCTTATTCACCAACCTTTGGTAGGTCGCTCAGGCGTTGATGAGTCCGAACGGCATCCTTTCCCAGCAATACATGTTTTTGTTGGTATAGAACGCCGTATGTTCCTGGTAGTCTGGGTGCATTGCTATCTGGTGATAGCCTGCGAAGGCGTCCATGAATGTCATCATCTCATGGCCGACGATGCTATCCACAAGCTGATCAATGTGGGGTAGTGGGAAGTTGTCCTTAGGGCATGCCTTGTTTAGGTCCGTGAAGTCGATGCATAGTCTCCACGCTCCGCTGGACTTTTTCACCAGAACTGGGTTCGCGACCCACTGCGGACATAGGGCTTCCTTGATCAGCCTGTTGTCCAACAGTTTCTCGACCTCGGTGGTTAGGGCCGCGTACTTGTCAGGTCCATACTTCCTTCGCTTTTGGCAGACTGGTCTCCTCGTCGGATCTATGTTGAGTCGGTGACAGGCATGCTCCAACGGGATTCCTATCATATCTTCATGGGACTAGGCAAACACGTCCAAGTTGGACATCAGAAACAGCTCCATCCTTGACCGGTATAGTTCTGGCAACTCGGAATCTATGAAAAGCTCCAAGTCCCTTTCCGGGTCCACCGGGATTGCTGTCAAATCCTCTATGGGAGTGGCCTTCCTCTTCTGGATTTTCCACCTTGGATCATCGATGAACTCATCCCACTCCTCCTATGACATCCGCGTAGGTTCGTGACCTATGCGTGGTTATAGATCATCGGTTTTGCTTTCAACTTGGACAGGTTCACCAACTCTCTGTACCTCCGGTGATTCATCAACCTGGGATGGTCCTGCGGCCTGGGGGACTTGATCAACCTCCATCGACACTGGTTCTTGATCTCCCGCAGGTTCTCCGCCTTGAGTTTCTTCGACCACTTCCATAGGAGCAGGTTGCTAATCTTGCGCTGGTTCCTGCACTTGGTCACATTGAGTCTCCTCCACTCCTTCCATGGGCGTCGGGTGCACCTCCTACGCAGGTTACGATACTTGGTCAGGTACCGGCAGGTCGCCTACCTCCATCAACTCAGTTTCTATTGAGATGATGTCTAGGATGTTTGGCTCGTCTGTCGGAATATGTACATCTTCATCGAGGATTTGAACCTGTGTTATGGATTTTTTTACCTGGCCGTCTTTGATCTGGAGCAAACACTCACGGGCCTTTTTCTGGTCAACTCTTATAGTCCCGGCACCTTTTAGAGTAGGGAACTTGAGACAATAGTAGTAGGTTGAACACGCCGCTTTGAATTCATTGATAAAAGGGCTACCAAGGAAACCGTTGTAGGAGGACTGCTGGTCGACAACAAGGAAATCTATTAACCTAGTCAGTCTGCGCTCTGGGTCCTCGGCCGATACAAGCTGGATGCTCAGCCTAATACTACCTAGGGGACGGTTATAGCTTCTCCGAACTCCACTATCATAGCGTTGCTAGGTTCTATATACGACTCAAAATCACCTAAGGCATCTAAGGTGGATTTGAAGAGAATGTTGGTGAAGGCGCCGGTGTCCCCAAGTAATCTGTGAACTCGGACATTCATGATGTTGGCGCTTATCACCAACGAGTCGTTGTGGGGCATCAGAATCCCCTCCAAGTTCGCCAAAGAGAATGTTAGTACCTCTGTAGGTTGTGCGGCGGGCTTGGAACTGGAGCTGCCTTCTTAAACCTGGTTTACGGCCCGGACCTTGGCCTTCTTCTATCTTTTAGAGATGGAGGATCTCCCATCCTGGAGACCTCCGGCAGCTCCGATCACTTCCTCGAGAAACAGTAGTTCTCGAGTGGGCTCTAGGTTTTGCTGAGGTTGGGGATGCGTCCTTTGCCTATGTTGAGGGCCACGTCGGTCCCCGTCTTCTCCTTCATCATCGGATACCTCCCGTCTCTCTACCCTGGTTCTCTTTACCGGTGCCTTTTTGACGAACTCGGCCAGCTTCCCATCCTCGTAGAATTTCCATAATTGCTTGAGGAGGTCACGACATTCGCTGGTGTAGTGGCCGATCGACTGGTGGTAGGCGCTAAAATTTGTTGGGGTTAAGCTTCGCGCGGTCCTGACAGATTCTCCTCGGTTTGTCCAGCATGGCTTTGTCCTTGACCGCGGTGAAAATGTGGTCAACGGAGATGGTGAGTACCTGGTTGAGCTTCTCCTTGAACTCGTCTCTGTCACCGAAAGCTTTCAAGTTCCAGGGAGCTTTGTATGTGCCCCCGGACTTTTTCCCATATGACTTCTTCTCCTCTGAGGCACCGATCTCTTTCTGGAGTGCCTCCTGCATAGCTACGAACACTCTAGCTTTGTGTCGAAACTCGGTGTATGTGTTCGGGCATGCCAGGTGCATTTCTTTCCATAGCTCGGTGCCTTTCCTGAGCCCCTCCATTACTGCGACGATTTTGGTATCCTCGCTCACCGGTTCACCCTCTAGCAAGATCTTATCGAACCTCTCCAGGTATTGCTGGTCAATCTCATTGTCGTCTTGGTGGATGTTGGCGAGCCGGTGCTTTTGGGTAAGGTAGGACCCAAACCCGGAAAAGTGGGCCAAGAACTCCCGCGTGAGTTGGCCAAAGGACTGGATTGACCCCGGGGCGAGTGATGAGAACCAGCGGTGAGCTCAGTCCCCGAGGGTCAGCGGGAAGTTCCGACATTGGATGGCATCGGTGGCACCTACCGAGATCATATAGTCTACATACTTGGCCAGGTGAACCTTCATGTCGGATTCGACCTCGTATGCAGACATCACCGGGAACTGGATTTTCTTTTGGACCGGTGCTTTGAGGATGGCAGGTGCCAATGGGGATACAGGGGGAGTAGTGGTGTCGGGTCAGCCAGATTTGGCTGCTACTTGCTGTTGTAGCATCTCGATGGCATTCTTCAGTGTGGCCAGCTCATCATTGTGGGCCACCTCCTGTGGTGGCTATTCAAAGGTCGTGCTTCTCATGGACGCACGTCCTTGCAGTGCCTCGCTCTGGGTTGACCCCTTTGAGACGGGCCGAAATTGGCGCCTACCATTCGAGCCCAACCTATCAGCTGCGGGGCTTCTCAGTCGATCGTGAGCGGACCTGCGAGGCCGTAGGTCTGATTTTCCCCTATGCGATGAAGCAGGGGCAGCCGTTCGTTCGTTCTCTCCACACCTCGGCCCTAACCTGCCTTGGAGGACCTCTCTTCTCTACGATTGATGGGTCGCGGATGCTTCGGTATAGGCCGAAGCTCGTCCATCACGCAGACCTGGTTCTTCCCCCACCTTGGCCTTCCCGGCGCGCTCCCTGTGTTGGCGAGCTTGAGCGGAGCTCGCCTCTTGCTCAGTGGGAAGGTCGCTAGCCAGCCCTCGGGTCTGCGTGGCCTGTGTTTTCCTGTTGGTGTGTCCCCGAGTCTCGTTGTCGGGAGTTCGCCGAGGTACTATGGCGAGCCCGCTCTGTTGTCTTTGCTGCAACCTTTGCAAGACAGTGATCGTGCGTTGGAGCTCGTCCGGGTTGTTAGCGAGGTCCCTCAGGGCGGGATTCAGCTCTTCCTGACTCACTGAAACTCGCTGTGGAGCTCGCAGGACATTGCTCTTCTGGGGAGCTCGGCGCAAGGTTTCTCCGTCAACCTGGTCCTGGTTGGTTCCCTTCCACCTCCTAGTAGTCACCGAGGTTTGTTCCTTAGATATTTCCGGGGTTCGGATGAAGGTTGCCTAGGTCGTCGTGTTCCAGTCGAGGTGATTTTGCTCAGGTTTTTGTCTAGCCTTGCGTGTAACAAATTATCCAGAATCTGGTTTATTTGTGTACACGCGTGTGTTTAAAAACCATTTTTGCAGAATTTACAAACCCAAGAATCTGGGTTTTTGTTCAAAAAATGGGAATATTTGTGTATCTTCAAGTGTTCTTGAGTCTTGGTCAAGAACACCTTCAAATCTTCAAACAACCCTCACTATTGCTCTTAAATTTTTTCAGAATCGGAGGTTCGGATCCTCCTTCTAGCACCAAATTGTTGACAGAATTTTGTAACGATGTATTTAAGTGACTGTTTATAACATGTAATTCTACTAAACAATAATCTAAGAGTATTTGTTCTTGAGTGGATAAAGTAGAGAAAGAAAATGATAGCTTAGAGAGAGAAAGTAGTTGTGTATTATGGTAAACTTGGAGAGAGAATGATACAAGAGAGACCTATTTATAGGTGTGTAAGCGTGAGGTGGCACCTAGTGAGCCTATTTGGCTTTAGGTGTTGACAAGGGTTCTTGACCCTTGTCTTGGTCCGTCACAATGCTACCTTTACAATGCTTGTCCTACTACATGCCTATTTGCTCCTTCTATATACACATTGCCTACCATTCCTAACTTCGGCGAGCTTCCAGGCGAGCTTCGGTGCCTTGTATTATTTCGGCAGTGATGTAGTGGTGGGCTCTTGCTGGGTCTCTGTGAATGTGGGCGAGCTTCCCTTCAAGTGGGGAAGCTCGCCAACAAGCTTCTCTCTTCTGGGCATAGATGGCGGTTGGACCTGGTCCGTCTGGAGCTCGGGCGAGCTTCTTTCATATCTCGCCGGGCTTCTCTGCATCGACCTTGGTCCAAACCGGTGACGTAGCTTCTACACAAGCTGGCGGCCTTCTCTGCCTAAAGATAATCATCTTTGTGATTATCTCAGGGTAGTTCGCCTATCAACAAGTGTTAAAGGTGTTATTCTCAAAATTATGCTCGGTCATTCAAGCACGAACACTAGCCTCACGGGAAAAAATTAAAAAAATCACAGTAGTGAAAAGCGTGCTTTGGCAGTTGACAATTTATGGATGTAAAGGTTGGGTGAGAGATTCAGTTGTCAAAGTACAAATTACATGAATGAGTGGAATAAAGAGAGACCTTTTATTATGGCATGGACTTTCCAAACACATAACTACCTTACACAATTCTGTATAAATATATATTCAATAAAAATGAACACAACAACGACTTCTACCACTATTGACATCATTTATGTAAAGGCTACAATATACAAATTTTAGAAAATGTCAGCTGAAGAGTGTTTACTTCTTATATAATCTTACAATATTAAATTCCATCATTATATTATACGGATTTTAAAAAAGTGAATGATTAAAAAAATTACTCTCTTGCAAAGAAAACAGGTAATGATTGCCAAAATTTTGAAACATTTCGTTATAATAGTTAATCCATATCTGATGTATGTTCACATTTTGTGCAATGTATTCTTCAATATGATTGATCAAGGAATATGAATAGAGATATACTAAAATGTTAAATCAAACTTTACCCCAACACTTAAATTATACAATAATTTAAAAAACCATTACACCTTTTCCATTTGAAAAGAATGTTCAGTTGTAAAAATTTTAGATAGATAAAATATTCCAGCTCATTATTAGCAAGAATTGAATGTTGTATGATTTAGCTCGTTAGGGTAAAAATAATACACCAAAATATGGTAAATCCTTGTACGCCAATTATGTTTCAAGAGAAATATCTTATGATAGAATGGAAAATAATATAAGTGTACCTTCTGCTGAAATGGCTCTAGGTCCCTCTGCTTTGCTTTACAAACCAGTCTCACTTCACTTGATCCCCTAGTAACGGATAAAGGGATAGAGTTATATAAGAATCAAAGAATTGAAAGATAAAGAAAATTACACACTTGCAAAGAAAAGGAAACATGTAATAGTCGCCAGAATTTTGAATATTTAGTTTTAATACACAATCTATATCTGATGTATGTTCATATCATAAACAAAAAAGCCTTCCCAAAAAATATATTAAGAAAAATAAACTGATTATTTAAAACAGAACATATTATCAATCAAATGTTGACTATTTTTCTTCATACAACTCGAATTATGTGGTGTATCTTTAGAGACTGATTAAACACATTAAATGATAAAATATGTTCTTTGGCAGAATATATGTGCAATATACATCCAAAACTCTTCCATATTGATACAAGAACGTGTTCAAGAAAAAAAAAAGGTTAAAGTGCCCTGCTAGTTTTATATATCAGTAATCTGTACAAGCGCTACGTATAAATAAATTAATTTGTTCTAAACTTAGATTTACACAAAACGTCACACTAACAGCTGAAAAGTTACGTAATCAACTGATATGATTTAAACAAACGAAGCATGTACAAAAATAATAACAAAGTTTTAAGGGTGAATGATGCACCTTATTGCTAGTTCCTTCGTGCTATAAAGAAGTGAAAAGATGATCTCCAATGATGCCACAATGCACAAAATAGCTAAGCAGTTCTGAATTTATAAAACATTAGACTGTAACTTACATAATTAAAGTCTTAGAAGATGAAAGGCTGTGAGGTTGTTCAGCTAATATGTAATCTCATTTTGATGGAATTGTAAAGGGCAAACATTAATTGAGGATTTATTTTCTAAATTTTACAGCACATATGCATTATATTTTTAATAATATTAATTAATGCAGAAATGGTAATCTTTTCTTATACATTCATATAATATTTTGAAAGGCACAAAATACATAAAGGAATTTTTTTCCCTGGAATTTCAATTTGTACGTATCTCTCAATAAAATGGAAAATAATAAAAATGATTATACATAGTTTCGTATGGAAGACTGAAACTACAAAACACCATCACATGATTTTCAATAAAGTTAAAATTAAATCACTTTTTAAAAAGATATGTTTTAATCATGATAAAGAAAATTCATAAGCAATATGCTTGTTGTAGCCAAACAATGCAAACAAGAAAAAACAAAACACAATTGATGATACATGTTAAGTTATTGCTAACCTGAAGCATTGGGTGAACAAGGAGAGATATTTGATGTCTGATATCAGACTGCATAGATTCCTTCATCTCCTGAAATAGATATAACTTTAGAAAATAGTTATACAGACAAATTAGAGTCTAAACAGTGTGTACCTTAATTGTTAAAGTACCTGCAACTTTTGTTATAGTTTAGACACCTTTATCATTTGGAAGTCATAATCATCTTGTGACACCTTTATCATTTTATGACCAATGATAGTCCCTTTTGTCATTGAACAACGATAACCAGTTATATGGTCACTGACCTTAAGTCCATTTTTTGACAACTATGGCAAAATATTCAAATACAAGAACCAGTTTTGCAACTCCATCTATACCTATGTTCAATGCAACAAATCTAATGTCTAATCACCCTATAAACAATCTCAGGAACTTACTCCAACACCAAGTTAAGAAAAAGCTCATCCTTCTCAGTCATTGAAAAGAAGCAATGCTTCAAAGACACAATATTAGGGTGGTCTAGGAGTCACATGGTTTGCAGCTCACGATTCTTGTATCTCTTGTCCTGAAGGATCTTTTTTATGGCAACCGTTTCACCTGTTTGTAGACGCCTGCAATGAACATTACACAAGGGTTTAGGAATTACCAAATTGTGAACTCACATAAGATTTTGTTTTTCATTCACCGCGTTTGAAAAGCATTGAAAAATAAACAGAACAATACCTGAAACACTGCACCAAAGGACCCTTGTCCTACAATATGCTCAGCCATATAGCCGATAATCTGTAGACCAAAATATTAAAAAACAATTAACAAGAGATGACAAGATATACCGAATTTGTAAAATTGAAATGGAAAAAAGATAACTTGCTAAAAATTACATGAAAAATTGGCAAGATACAAAATTGAAGATTTAAGTTAAATTCACAATAATATTCCAAGCAGAAATATGTCTAAACTCATCTTCTGGAAATATATTTTGAACTATAAAAAAGATTCAGTAAGCAAATTAATTCATACAGGTAGTAAATGCAAAGCAAAGATAGGTAAATAACAATGCAAGTTCGAGTAACAAGCTACATGCTTAGGAGTTGCTGAAAAATAATGCAGTTATAGTTGCAAAGAAGCAGCAGAAGAAAAAACAAATGAAAGAGAAATTAGTAAAAATAGCACACAACAACATACACATATTTTTTATGAAGAGAATGAATCTCTTTCTAAAAGGATCAGAAAAAATGGGTCCATGATTCAAAGTTGTTTACGCAAGATTATATTTAAATGCATTAGATTGTCAATAAAGTCAAATATTCCACAGAGCCCTTAACAAGCTTCGGATATAGAATTCACCATGAGTAGGAAAAAATTATTTTAGAAATGCAATAAATATTACACATTAGATCCCAATTTGTTAGCCAATTTAAACATATGACTTTTGAGAGAGAATAATAATAGTAAATGAGTGGAAGTTGAGAGGTAAAAAAACTTTCGAGTCTGTAAACATTTAGAGACAATTCTTTATGATTACTCAAATAATGTGTTGGACTCAACCGTTCTCTAATTGCTGAAACTACATTAAAGGATTCTCTCCTTGATGCAGTATTTTTATTGCCTTACGCAAGCAAGAATCTGTTCTTAAATGTCAATCTAATACAAGCATAGTTATGCCTTCAAGCAGTAATATCACAAATCTAAATGCCACACACCCTTCAGGATGCTTCCCCCTGAACTGAATATCTGTAAATATAAACAAGTCTTACATATCCTGAGGCTATTCTTGAATCTATACAATCCTGAATCTGTACTTAGGCAAATCATCTTTTCAAGATTTTGGAATCTGAATCAAAACTCAGTGAATATCCCAACATACTCCTATTTATAGGTATTCAAAACTAACTATTGAAATTGACTAATATTCAAATATTGTATAAATCTGGAATCACAATTAGAGTGATTGATTAATTCTGGTCTTGATCTCCAGAAGTCTTTTTTCCAAAATGGTCTGATCTTTAATCAAGTTTGTCCCCTTTGAATGATTGCCTTCAAATTCGGAAGTCTTGTAGCCGTTTTTGGATCTTGTCACCTTAACTTGATTAACTTCAATACGAATGGATCCTCGAATCAGTAGCTCAGACGTCCTTAGTTGGTCTTGGCAGACCTCAGCTGATCTGGGCAAACATCAGCTGACCTTGGCGGTAATCAGTTGATCTTGCAAGACTTGCCCTCGTCTGACCTTGGCTCTTTAGCTGGTCTTCGATTTCAGTTGGTTTCTTTGTCACTTGTCTTGAATTCAGCTTTTTCTTAAATTATGTCAGCTAGCCTGATCTTCTATCTTCAAGAAATCGGTTAAGTCTTCAGAGCTTATCTGATCTTCTTCTCCACAAGTATCTTTGGATCTTCTAGGCTGCAAGGTTCTCCCTTACAAATACCTATCTAATTCCTATATTACAAGCTAAGTTAGTTTTCATATCATCGAAATACTAACAGAATATCCTAACAAAAATTCACGATCTCGCCTCCAAAACTCCACAACCACAATGCCGACATGACATCCCTCCGATATCAGTACCAAAATAAAGCTCTGAACGAGATGATTTAAAACCCTCTATTTATCTGATAATCAAACTCCAGAAAATGTCTTTAATCTTGCCAAAAATAAACCGGTTGAGAGAGAGAGAAAGTGATGGAGATAGTTCGTATGATTTGGTATTTATCTTTTCAAATTTCCTTATTCGTTAATAATAATCATTTAATATAATAATTAATTCAGAAATTACCCTTATTAACTCTAATTTGATCCCAAATGTAATTAACTTTATTTTGTGTCCTACATTGCAGTGACTCTACAAAAAAAATGGTCTTAGTTGTGAGTTTTGCGACGTGTTTCAATCCTAATCCTATATTTTAAATCTTATAAAATATTAATCCTATATAAAATTCCCAGAAAACATCAATGAATTTATTTTATTTTAATCGTGCAACCTAAATTTCTAATCTTAACCTAAACCTAAGTTTCATTTCCATATTTCATTCTCTGACCTTCTCATCGTAATCATCGCCCCTCTCAAAGATTTTTTAATTCCAAATTTATTTGCCTATTTTTTGTTAGATTATGAAACTTTCTTCTCTTAATTTTTACATATTACTAATCGTACTAATCGTTCTTATTTTAAATTTTTATCCATTTTTTATTTTTGCAGATATTTTTCTCCTTTTAATTTCATTGTCTAATTTTTCCGACGGTTTTGTTGATGTTGACTTAATGTTGTGACTTATATTCCCAATATTTTTGACAACATCAGAATTTCCCTTTCTGTTAACTTAATCCATGATTACTTGATAGTGTCCTTATTGTCTAGGTATGCAAGTTGAAGACGAAAAGATATTCAGTGATTAATTGCATGTTATGCAGTTACAACTTGAGTAGAAGAGTAAGATCACTATATTAAAGTTATCTATCATGGAGAGAAGTTAGGAGCAGTTATTGAGTCATTCCTTGCGAACTCTAGAGATTAGAGATACAGATTTAACGTCTATAAATAGAGTAGAACATCATACATATTAAGTATGGAGCAAAAGCAACAACACTATAAAGTACTTAGTATATTAGCTTCTAGGCAGTTTAGTCTTCCACCTAGTGTTACGTTGAGTGTTGTTTGCCAAAATCATGTACGATTTCAACGCAAGTGTACGTGGTCGTTGTTGTCGCTGCAAGTTAACCAAGTTAAATATCGAACACAGGGAAACGATGCGATATCAAGCAAGTACTGAATCTCTACAAAAGGCTAATAGCTAGGAAAGCAAGAAAAGGATCATGATTTCTATCTACTTCAACAAAGCAAAGTAAATCTAGCTATCACCTCAAGGAAGTGAGCAAAAGTGGTGTGTGTGCATGGAAGTAATCCTACTATGGTTCCTTTAGTGTCCTATCCATCCTAGCATGCAAAAGGTCTCTTGGTGTCTTAGTCAAGCCAACTAGTGTCTAGATCTCTCTAAAACACAAGCTAATGGCTCTATTGGGTGTCTAGATCTCTCTACAACATCCAACATTCCAATTAAAAAGTCTAGGCTAATATGCAATTCTCATTGGTCATATAAGCCAAACATCAAACACTTGGTATGCATAAGGTTCTTATAGCTCAATTCTCATTTCATTGCTAACCATATAAGCCATACATTCCAATTAAACATTCCAAGCATTCATACAAGTCATTAATAAGAGAACTAATCCATCAAGATCACTAATTCATGCATAGGATTAACAAGAGACTAAATTCACCATAATATTCATACAACCATGCATAAGGAAATTAGTCCATGTCTAATTGGAATTGGAAATCAACAATTAAGAATCTAATCATCATGAATATTAACTAAAACAAGATTATTAAAGGAAATCTTACCATAAGTGGATGAATAGAAATACAAACAACAAACCTCCAAATGCCAAGTCTTGATCCAAAGCTCAAAATAAAAAAATGAACCGTAGGAATAAAGCTCTAATCACTACAAGTATGCAGGAACAAACGGATCTAAAATCTGACGAACGGATCAAAAGTTATGGAAGAAAGAAGATCGAATCTAACTAAGAACCCACTAAGTAACTACCTAATTCTCTCTCTAAACTAATCTAAGATCTTAGAATTATGATGGGATCCTTTGAAAATCTGATCCTTGAGGTATTTATAGTGCCCACAATATTTAGTCTAAAGTGCCCTTTATTAAACGCGCGAAAAGACGAAACAACCCTTCAAAATTGTGCAGAAACGAGCTGTGAACGATCCCGTGGAGGTGGCCGAACGAATGCATTCAGCAAGCCATTCGTTCAGCCTTGGCTGAACAAACCAGAGAGCCTTCGCACGATCCTGTGCTGCTGGTCTCACAATCCCGTTCGGTCGATCCTCAACTTCTTGTTATCTTCATATCTTGAGTTCTAGAGCTCCGATTGACTCGATTCTTTTTCCGTTGCGACCCTCTCTTCGAGATCTTCAACATGGTATATCATTTGCCTCCATTGGATCAACTCAAATTTTTTGAACTTTTACGAACTTGCTCGTCTTTCGCCGGTTTTGCTCTTTTTCACTACAAAATACAATTTTCTAGCCAAAAAGGGTTAAATGCACAAAGTATAGTATTTTAGGGTCAAATATGAACATAAGCACATCAAAACCATATAGAAATTGATGCAAAAAGATGCAATTATGACCCTAATCAAGTGTTTAGGCATTCAACACAATATTATTTGGAATTAGTATACGCGTCTGGTAAATGTAAAAATATTAACCTTGTTTTGATCTACTTGTTAGATCTTATTTGAGTCTCTTTTATTGGATCCTATTTTCATCTTACATGATCTTATCTTTTTGATTTATTTGTAAACCTTGTACTTATGTCACTACTTTATTATACTGAACTTTTCTCCATAAGGTATCACTGATTATACATGCGAAAATATTAATATCTCGTTTGCAATCTGGTGTTTAAATCTTTCGTTGTGTGTATTGTCATTTATGTTTCATCATGTTTAACAATATTTTCCAAAACACCGCACCCTTTTCAAGTTTAATTTTAACATAATATTTATTTACATTGTCTCAATATTTTAATTATTCATGTAATATAAAAGTAGTTGTGCGTAAAATAACATTGTTTTAAAAATAGAAAATTTAAAATTTCACGGGTCAACAGTGTCAAAATAATAAAATTCGCGAATCTTGTTCTTGTCGGGTCGGATTTGGACAATTTTCAAATTCCAAAATTTTCGCTCCTAGTTTGTGTTACAATATGAGCAAATGCTTGCTACTATAAGGCAAATGTGTATTACTATAAGATTAAATATTTTTTTACATATATTCATTTTTTTTGTAGAAATAAACTTTTTCATGCTATGTAAGAGCAAAATGTGTGTTATTATAAGTAAAAATATTAGTATTTCATAAATATGTATTGTTTTTTATATAATTTTTTTTCATATAATAACACAAATAAGATAGTAAAAAAGTATGTTACTACATGAATTAATATATCTAGCTTTTAAGGGATGATGATTAAATTAAGAAACATATATTTATTCTTAAAAAAACACATTTGTCCTTGCAGTAACACACATTTGCCCATATAGTAACACAAATTGGACGCAAAATGTGTGTTACTATTAGAGATAATGTGCGCTACTATAAGAGTGAATGTGTGTTAGTGTACATATAAATATTTATTTGTCCTTATAGTTATAGTAACACATGTAAGGTATTAAAAGATGTATTATTACATTAACAACATATTATCAACAAAAAGAATGAAAAATAAATTAAGAGACACATATTTGTTCTTATAAAAATACATATTATCCTTATAGATACTTTAAAAATATAAAATATTAATTTTTAAAAAAGTAGTAACATACATTTTGCCTTACAATAACACATACTTGTTCAGAAAATTACACAGTCTGGAACTGCCATGATTTCTTTTTGAAATTTTTATTTGACCCGGTATGATCCGCTAAGGATCCGCGAATTTTTATCTGATTATATTGCAAGGGTCAGACTGTGGTGCAATATTACATCTAAGAATTTGTCTATATATATATATATATATCGTGCTTTCATATTCCTCTAAAAGAAATTATTGCATCATCAACAACATACACCAATTCTACAAATTGATCCATGTATTTTGACAATAATGTATTTCTTTATTTTATTATGAAGTGATAGAATATTAAAGATTCCATCTTTATAGGAATTAATATGGGGCAATTGCATTATGGTTTTAAAAAGTAACTATATTACAAATTGGTTCACAATGTTTGCACAGAAATATAATTTTTTCTGCACAGAGCTCATTTTTCTAGATAGAATCAATTTGAAATTAGTATCAATTTTATGAACTGTTGGTCCCAGATAAGATAAACAGGTGTATGGAGGGGGGGGAATACACATGTGTAAACAATTTTTCCAACCAAAACCTGGCAAAGGGGATTGGTAACAACCTTAGGTGACTTGTTGATCTTCAACAATGGACTCAGAGTCCCCTGACAAATAACCAAAGTTATTTAAGACTTTAATTCTTGTTAGCAGCGGATTTGATTTTAACACTCTTTAAAGATTAATCAACACACACAAAGGAATATCAGTAAGGACACAGATGATTTATAGTGGTTCAGAGTAAAACTCTCCTACATCAACTTTCCCGAATTTAACAATAGAATTCCTTGATTTATAGTGCCAAGGTACACTGATCAAGAACACAGCTAAGTCACGATCCCTAGGATTTTCTCTGAGTCCTAGTCCTCTCACGATTTCAGACTGAACAACTCATCTTACTTTCTGATCACTCTCTGCCTTAAACTTCACACAGCTTAGTGGCTTCCAACTAAGTTTTACATAGCCCTTTTTAATGAAGAATATTATCTGAGCTTGGACTATCTCAGTAGGCTTCTAAGATATTACAATTTAAGCCTAAGATACAGTGTTGAACTCTAAATAACGAAAGCACTTGGGAAACAATATGATTTTTTTGTACTTTGAATGTTTTGAGAATTGAAGGCTTGAGTTCTTGAGTGTTTGAATGTTTCATGTGCTTGTCTTCTTCTTCTTCAACTTATGTATTTATAGACATTGTTTAAAAACTTTCCGTTGGAGAGAAATCATCTTCAATTTTCATGCAATCAATCATAAGCATTTGTTAGTGATAGCTCATTAAATGCTTACTTGGAATTAATGCAACTGCCCTTGATGTTTGTGTCATCCTATGTTGTTGGTTGCTTCTGAATCTGGTATTGACAGGTCAGTCTGCTTGTGTCAGGTCTGTACATAGGTGACAGCTTCTCATTGGTCTAGGTTTGAAAGTTCTCAGACCAGTCAAACAACTCTATTGAAGTCCACTGTCACTTCTTCTAGTGACTTGGAACATTCCTTTTGTTTCATTAAACACTTTATTTAAGTGTTGCAACTGCCTTCATAAATGTAGGGGAGGCATTTAAGTATCAGATTAATCCTACTTAGTGGAGTCTCTCAGGCTGGTTGGTATTAGTCTTCTGAGGTGTTCTTCTCCTGAGGTGGGTGTATTTACTAATTGCTCATCAGGGTTGTTGATCACCGTAGGCGAGTTCTTCTTATCTACAACTGGCATGTGCCTGTTATACCTAGCATGTCGACTAACCTGATTTATTCACACAGCCTCCTAATAGTTAGGCTATTTTTCTAAGCTTATTACAACTACTTTACATTTTGTCTTAGGGGTTTTGGGATTGAATCAAAATATTCTTCATCTTATTTCCCAACATCAACTATTTGGTAATATTTCTTAATATTTACATTTTAATTGTTAATAAGTTAAAAACTTATATGCAATTGTCTTATATCATAAGACCTATCACTAATTAACAAAAATAGTATCACTTTTTATTAGTACTTTATCTTTTTTAAAAGTGATAGTTTTTTATTAATAAATGCAGGTGTTGATAGGCAAGCAGCTATATAACGTAGAGCGCGATCAAGAAGTTGATTAGTCAGCAGGATTAAACAAATTGTATATGACGTTAGTAGCAAAGTGTGAACACTGGATTGAGGCTGGTAAGTGGTGAGCAATTCAAAAGTAAAGGCTCGAATGAGTTGCTCACCAAAAGTTGTTCCCGACACCTATCCCAAAAAAGCTGTCAGTACCTAAACCAGTCAAAGTTGCTCGCCAATTGCCCAGAAAGCGCTAGGGGGTGACCAGAAAGCTCGTCTGGGTGTATTTAGTAAAATTAGCTTAATTACACTTGTTTTTAGACAAAAGTGGCAAGTGTTAGGACACTTGTCACTTAACTAAGACCTCATCAACTAGAATATTGACACCTCATCAAGTGTAAACCTCTATATATGTCCAATGTACTGAACTAAGAGGATTCGAACCCTTTCATATGAGAGATTATCATTAAAAATATTCTCAATTTCTTTCTGTATCTTCCATCATTATCATCCAAAATATATTTTTAATCAAAATTTTATTAGTGATTCAGATTAGTGTGATAAGCCACATTAATCTTCTCAATTATAAAAAACCATTAACAAATTGTGCTAGAGGAAGGGCCCGAACCTCTGATTTGTAAGGATTTAAAAAAATATTGAAGATTGAAAGTTGATCTTGATGATATTCACGAATATTTGAAGATTAGAAGTGGAATCCCAAAAATTTCTAGAAAATTACCTCCACAAAAGGTTATTGACTGAAACTTCAAATCATGTATAGGTGAATTGAATATCAAATTCTTGGGAGATTAACTTATGCAAAGCTAGAAGAGGTTAACGAACTCATACAACCTTTTGCATGTTCTTAGAAAGAGCAATATGTAAAAATCTTAAACTTGAAGATTTGGTCTAGTTGGAAGTTAGAAAACTTTACACTTGTTGGAATATTACCTACCTAAACTTTTAGAACTGGAAGACTCAAGAATTGTGAAAATTTCTGAAGTTGAATCTCGTATCACTTCAACAACTCGAAGGTGGCGAGGAAGGGGAACTAGAAAACATCCCATTGATGTTGGACCATCTCAACCACCAGCTTTGTCTATAACCCCAACGGAGGCAAGGATGAACGTGATATTAAAGTCTTTGTTAAAATCCCCTGAAGAGATTGAGAACACAATTGAGATGATGTGCGAGCTCTGAAACAACAAACCACTAGCTGCTTGCCCACCCATTATACAAGCAGCTCCAGTAGAGACTAGGCGAGAAACTGCTCGCAAAGTCACTAGGGTGTCTGAGTGAGCAGCGGAACAAGAGCCGAACAGTGGCCATGCTAGCCTGTTTGCCAAAATCGTGTATGATTTCCACGCAAGTGTACGTGGTCGTTGTTGTCGTGACAAGTTAACCAAGTTAAATATCGAACACAGGGAAACGATGCGATATCAAGCAAGTATTGAGTGTTCACAAAGGCTAATAGCTAGGAAAACAAGAAAAAGGTCATGGTTTCTATCTACTTCAACAAAGTAAAGTAAATCTAGCTATCACCTCAAGGAAGTGAGGAAAAGTGGTGTGTGTGCATGGAAGTAATCCTACTATGGTTCCTCTAGTGTCTTATCCATCCTAGCATGCAAAAGATCTCTTGGTGTCTTAGTCAAGCCAACTAATGTCTAGATCTCTCTACAACACAAGGTAAGGGCTCTATTGGATGTCTAGATCTTTCTACAACTTCCAACACTCCAATTAAGAGGTCTAGGCTAATATGCAATTCTCATTGATCATACAAGCCAAACATCAAACACTTGGTATGCATAAAGTTCTTATAGCTCAATTCTCATTTCATTGCTAAAATATATAAGCCAAACAATCCAATTAAACATCCCAAGCATTCATACAAGTCATTAATAAGAGAACTAATTCAACAAGATCACTAATTCATGCATAGGATTAACAAGAGACTAAATTCACCATAGTATTCATACAACCATGCAACAAGGGATTAGCCCATGGCTAATTGGAATGGAAAATCAACAATTAACAATTTAAACATCATGAATATTAACTAAAACAAGAGAATTAAAGGAAGTCTTACCAAATGTAGATGAATGGAAATACAAGCATCAAACATTGAAAAACTATCTCTTGATCCAAAGCTCAAAATCATAAAATGAACCGTAGAATCGAAGCTAATAACGAGACTAATCTAATGGAACAAACGGATTAAAGATCCAATGGATGGATCAAAAGTAATTCTAGAGAGAAGTATGAAATTTACACTAACCCAACTTGGAAACTACCTCTAATCTCTCTCTAAACTAATCTAAGAACTATATAATGATGGAATATGCCTTTGACAATCTGATCCTTGAGTATTTATAGTGTCCACAATGCTTGGTCCAATATGCCCTTCATTAAACGTGCGAAAAGACGAAACAGCCCTCGAAAGTGTGCAAATCCGAGCCTTCGCATGAATCACAGTAGGAGGCCGCACGAATTGATTCGCTCGAACCCATTCATTCAGCCAACGTCAAACGGACCAGAGATTTGGTGCACGAACCATTTTGCAAAGCCGCACGGTCCTACCCTTGTGGGCGCACGATCCCGTTCGGTCGATCATCGACTTCCTCGTTTTCTTCATATCTTGAGTTCTAGAGCTTAGATTGACTCGATTCTTTTTGTGTTGCGACCCTCTCTTCGAACTCTTCGACATGGTATATCATTTGCCTCCATTGGATCAACTCAAAATTTCTGAACTTTTACAAACTTGCTCGTCTTTTGTCAATTTTGCTCGTTTTCACTACAAAACATAACTTTCAAGCCAAAGTATATCATTTTAGGGTCAAATATGAACATAAGCACATCAAAACCAAAAAGATGCAATTACGACCCTAATCACACCCCCAAACTAGATTGTTGCTTGGCCTCGAGCAACGAAGCGATAAGATAGGGGAATAATTGTATGTATAAAGCATCAAGCACACAATAAAATGCCATGAAATCATCAATCAATATCAAGCAAGTCTAGCATGCAATCTCATTTAATCAACTATCAACAATGAATCAATAAGCAATATATCAAATCAATGAGTCAAGATACTCACATGGAAGTGTATAAGTTAACTCTCAAGTATATGAGGTTCTCTCATTCATCACACCATATACACATACTACCATAAGCTTGGCTCAAGTCTACATTCTCCACCACTTGAAATGACAAATCATTCACACATCAATGAGGACTTTCATAAGGTTGTAGTGTTGGCTCTTTGGTAGGGAAGGATAGATATGGATAAAGTGACTAAGTATGATTAGTAAAGCATAGAAGGAATCAAAGTAGAGATCATCCAAATCTTCATGCAGTGTTGCACATACTCTTCATGCTCTTCAAAATCACACTTTCAAAGATCATTCTTCCCTTTTTGACAGATTGTGATCATGCTCACATCACAAGAGTCAAACTTGACCAAATTTTGCAAAAAGCCAACCTTTTTCTCATGCTTTGCTAGCACTTGCCTTTGAACCTTCTTTTCATATCAATCCATGCATAGAATTTCTATAATAGCTTTCACTTAAGGCCACCAAGTTCTTAATCAAATCATCAATCTTCCTTCCTTCTTTTCACTCTACTAATCATAGGGACAAGAGAGTTCCAAAAAGGAAGGAAAATGACTTAAAGTGTGGTTAGCCAAAGGAAAGGTCTAAAGGCACAAAATGGTGAGCAATGGATAATAATATCAATGGTAGGCTCATAGGGCAAAGTAGCTCAATATAGATCAAAGAAATGCCTCAAATCATGTCATGTGAAATCTTCATCTAATGTAGCCTCAAATAAGACCAAAGCCAAGTTCTAGAGTATAATGCACATGTGTGGAACTCACATCAAGAATATCATCCGTTCAAGATTGAAACGGGCATAAATGCTCAGAACTCACGCGTATAGTGTGATCAAGACTCATATCATATAAAAAATGCTCAAATCATCAAAGTATCAAGCATCATAAAATTCATAGCAAACTAGACAAGACATGAATCAAGAAATAAGTCTACTACATTTAATCATGACTTTCAACACATCCACACAACCATAAGCATATCTCATGCCTCATACTCAAAGCTAGCAACAAAATGGCAATCATGACAAGAAAAATAAGGCGTCAAATAAGCATATGATCCAAAACATCATAGGAACACTAAGAATCAACATAAGCATAACACTGCAATAAGATTTGCGAAACGAAGACACCCCCCTAACTCTTTTGGACCAAGGGTCTAAAAAGTTTGGCAAAGTGGAGAAAAGATCATGCAATGCATCAATCAAAGCACAATACCAGAAGAATCAACACTTAAGTTCAAAATAGCAATCTAAAATCAATCAAACTAAACCTAGGAATAGAAAAAAATAACGAGAGATAAGTGTAAAGACATACCTTGAGTTGGGATTAAGAATAGGAGAGTGTATTGCCACTTACACGAAAGTTTCCTTCTTGGCCGAGTAGGAAGAAAAATCTCCTCCTCACACCTTCTCAAACTCACAAATGTCATTGCAAATCTACAATTTGAAGAACGAACACACACCCCCCCCCCAAACTTTTTCGGATCAAGGATCCTAAAAGTTTGGAAAAGAGTGATGAAAATAGGATTTGCCATGAATCAATGACCAATAAAGGCATATATAAGCTCAACTAAACCAAGAAATCACCATATATAACAAGAGGCAACACCCCCAAACTAGGATCAATCACATGCACCAACCAAGGTAAGAGAAAACACTACCTCATATGAAGCAAATCAAAACAATTAACACTATCTAAACTACAAAGCAATCTAATAAGCAAGAAATTTTTTAGAATGGGTTGCCTCCCACCTAGCACTTGGATTTAACGTCCCCTAGCCGGATGCACCAATGTTAGCTAAATGGCCAAAGATATATTTCGTTCTCGCCATCGTACATCAATCTTATAGCAACATGATCAAGGAAACAAGTAGGATTTCTACCCCAAACACCTACTTTCCTTTTCAATTTATATTTGTAAGCACAAGGATTTTTCTCTTCATTCCTTCTCAACCATATCCACCCCCATTTCTTACTATCAAACATATTTAAGAGGATTCGTAACTCAATCTTATTATCAATTAACTCTAGAGGCAAAACAAATTCACAATAAACAACTTTATCAATTAAAGCACAAGTAGAAGAGTGTAAGAGTTTAGAAATGCTCATTTCATCCTTAAGCTCATCTTCTACTTTATCTTGTTGTTCTTCTCCATTAATGCTCATGTCCCATAGTGGACATTCATCTTCCTCTTCTTGTTCATTCTCCTCTCCTCCTCTTGAATCATCTACTTCCTTATCCTCCACATCTTGTTCTTTCAACTCTTCCTTCTCCTCTTCATGATTCCTATCAAGGCATACACAATGAGTAGGATACTTTATATCATCATAACAAGGAATAATATCATAATCAATGAAATTGTAAAAGGATTAGTAAAACTCTTAAGATCGGAGGTATCTTGAACATGAGTCACTCTGATCTCTTCATAATCATCTTTATCTTATTTGATCTCACTAAGGATTTCTACATTGCTACCATCAATATCATTAACAAGATGATCCCTATCAAAATCAAAGTGATCAATAAGATCATTGTACTCATCATGCTCATCCTCATCCTCATCTTCATCATCCTCTTCACTTTCATCAATTTCTTCTTTTTCCTCTTCCTTTTCACACTCTTCTCTTTCTTCTTCTTCTAGTTCATCATTCTCTTCTTCTTGATCCCTAATCAATATAGCATGAGGAAATTTATAAGCAGTATCATCATTAATAATAGGAATTTCATAGTCAATGTAAGCATGAGAAGGTTCAATAGACAATTGAATTCCAATACAATCTAGAATAGAAAGAGATTTAGTCTTCTCATGATGATGATTATCTTCATCTTCCATATTTCCTTCTTCCCCCATGCTTTCCACTTCCCCTTCAACTTCATCATTACCCCCATCTTCCTCTTCACACATCTCATTGGCTTGAATGCTCAATTGCTCCATTTGGAGCTCTAAGCTCTTGATTTGATGACTTTGAGACATGAACATTTCATCAAACTTCTTGTTTGTCTCCTCAAAGCACTTTTAATTTTCACTTCTTATTTCTTCCAATTGCTTGAGAATTTGAGCAAGAGCCTCATCTACATGACTAGGAGGAGTTTCTTCTTGATGGCAAGGCATAGGAATGGGTGGGGGATAGGAATATAGATCTTCATAAGAGGTGTAGGAACTTGTATCTTCAGAAGTGTAGGAATCTTTATATGAGTATAAATTGGGAGGATAAGGATAAGATTCGTAATGTGGAGGTGGTGGTTGATATGGGTAAGATTGATATGTATAGGGATTGGGAGGATATGTGTCTTGTGGGAAATACGAGTAATTGTTGTATTTTCCCATCTAAATTTAACTCATTCCTACAAAAACAATCAAGTATCAACACTCACCATAAATAGCCAAACAAAGAAAGAAACAAAATAAAGAAAAGAAATGTAAACAATCAACACTAACTTAACAACGAAATCATTTCCCTGGCAACGGCGCCTAAAATTTGTTTGCCAAAATCGTGTATGATTTCCACTCAAGTGTACGTGGTTGTTGTTGTCGTGGCAAGTTAACCAAGTTAAATATTGAACATAGGGAAATGATGTGATATCAAGCAAGTATTGTGTGTTCAGAAAGGCTAATAGCTAGGAAAATAACAAAAAGGTCATGGTTTCTATCTACTTCAACAAAGCAAAGTAAATCTAGCTATCACCTCAAGGAAGTGAGGAAAAGTGGTGTGTGTGCATGGAAGTAATCCTACTATGGTTCCTCTAGTGTCCTATCCATCCTAGCATGCAAAAGATCTCTTAGTGTCTTAGTCAAGCCAACTAGTCTCTAGATCTCTCTACTACACAAGGTAAGGGCTCTATTGGATGTCTAGATCTCTCTAAAACTTCCAACATTCCAATTAAGAGGTCTAGGCTAATATGCAATTCTCATTGATCATACAAGCCAAACATCAAACACTTGGTATGCATAAAGTTCTTATAGCTCAATTCTCATTTCATTGCTAAAATATATAAGCCAAACAATCCAATTAAACATCCCAAGCATTCATACAAGTCATTAATAAGAGAACTAATTCAACAAGATCACTAATTCATGCATAGGATTAACAAGAGACTAAATTCACCATAGTATTCATACAACCATGCAACAAGGGATTAGCCCATGGCTAATTGGAATGGAAAATCAACAATTAACAATCTAAACATCATGAATATTAACTAAAACAAGAGAATTAAAGGAAATCTTACCAAATGTAGATGAATGGAAATACAAGCAACAAACCTTGAAAAGCTATCTCTTGATCCAAAGCTCAAAATCATAAAACGAACCGTAGAATCGAAGCTAATAACGAGACTAATCTGATGGAACAAATGGATTAAAGATCCAATGGATGGATCAAAAGTAATTGTAGAGAGAAGTATGAAATCTAAACTAACCCAACTTGGAAACTACCTCTAAACTCTCTCTTAACTAATCTAAGAACTAACTAATGATGGAATGTGCCTTTGAGAATCTGATCCTTTATTATTTATAGTGCCCACAATGCTTGGTCCAATATGTCCATCATTAAACGCGCGAAAAGATGAAACAGCCCTCGAAAGTGTGCAAATTCGAGCCTTCGCACGAATCACAGCAGGTGGCCGCACGAATTGATTCGTGTGAGCCCATTCGTTCAGCCAACTTCGAATGGACCAGAGATTTGGTGCACGAACCATTTCGCAAAGCCGCACAGTCCTACCCTTGTGGGCGCACGATCCCGTTCGGTTAATCCTCGTTTTCTTCATATCTTGAGTTTTAGAGATCCGATTGACTCGATTCTTTTTGCGTTCCGACCCTCTCTTCAAACTCTTCGACATGGTATATCATTTTCCTCCATTGGATCAACTCACAATTTCTAAACTTTTACGAACTTGCTAGTCTTTTGCCGATTTTGCTCATTTTCACTACAAAACATAACTTTCTAGACAAAAAGGGTTAAATGCACAAAGTATATCATTTTAGGGTCAAATATGAACATAAGCACATCAAAACCATATAGAAATGGATGCAAAAAGATGCAATTATGACCCTAATCATAGCCATCAAGAATCCAAGGGGAAAAATGAGCGAATGGCTGGGGCCGCAGCATACATCAGTAAGTAGTGAAGTTGAGGAGTCTAGCCTGGGGAGATCGAGAGTAAGCCTGAGGGAAAGATTGGGAAATACACCCACAGACAGTCAACTAGAAGCTGCTCACGCACCCTATTAGATTGAAATTACTGAATTGCCAACTACTAGGAGACCAGTCCAGGAAAGGCTAAGAAGACAAGCCACTGACAGGCTCAGTCCACATGGCGTGAGCTATCTGTAGCGAAATGTTAGAATCACCCTAAAGCGAGGAAATGCATGAAGTTGCTCGCTAGAGAGCAACAAATCTTGAATAGCCTTCAAAGATGGTGGCTCCGAACAACGAGCTGGAAGTTCTTAAAAGGGCTATCGAGGACCAGTGCAAGCAGGTAGCGAACAAAACTAAAGGGAACAACCTGACTTTCCTACCAACATTTCCTTTGTCCCCAGCAATATTGACAGCACCAGTCCTGAAAAAGATTCAATTTCCAGTAATCAACCTATACGAAGTGGAGAATGATCCCAAATTGCATATCTCCAAATAAGTTAATTTCATGATATCAATGGGACCTTTGGATGCTACTCAATGCCGAAATTTCCCGCTGCCACTTGGAGATAGAGCTTACAAATGGTTCTCCTCCCTAGCACCAAGGTCCATTCAGTCATTCAAAAAATGGACTCAGGAATTTCTATCACATTTCACTTGATATGGGACCTACCTCACCCAAAAACACTGACTTGAAAACATAGCCCAAGGTGGGGAGAGTGTAACAAATAATATTTGGAAAGGTATTATAAAATCTTACTGGATGTTGAACTCGTCAGTGAAGATACGAAAATTGTAGTCGTGATGGCAGGACTCAGAAAAGGGACTGATTTATGGAAGGAGATGCATTGTTCTATCCAAAGGCATATGCTGAATTTTGCCACAAGACTGAGGTATATGTGGCAATGCAAGAAGCCCTAGAGCGAGAGTTGAGAGGTGAGGCCCATGGGAAGAAAAATTACAAGAAGACTGGTGGTGGATTAAAGGCCCTAAAGAACTGGAAATCTTTTGCTGATGGGGCGGAACACAAAGAAAAATTAAATCAGGACTTAACTATATCGACTGACCAAGTGTTTACCGTGATGAATGATTGGGACATGCTTTCAACTCCCCGAAGGATCCGACAGGAAAGAAGTAAATTAAACCCCAATAAGTATTGCGCCTACCACCAAAGCATCAGACATTTTATAAGAGAATGTCGAGACCTCCTAAAATAACTATGGCAATTTTATGAGGAAAGAAAACTGTCAGATTTCAAGCACCGGGAAAATGATAAAGGGCTAGAGAGCTAGGAAGTTCCAGTGAGGATGATGAGAAAGAGCACAAAAGGAGGCCCCAACAACAGTTAAGAAGGGGACCTCGAATACTACTACCACTACCACGAGAACCTAATATGGACATACTGGTGCTGGAAGAAATAGGGACCGCTAGTGGATGTGTTGATGGAAAGTTGAGCTTCGGGATATACTTCAAGTCCAAGGGACATAAGCTAGCGCACAGGCCAAACCAACACCCGAGCTCACATTCTCCCAACAAGACTTGGAAGGTATCCTCATGCCAATGACTCGTTGATCTTCAACGCCAACATAATGAACACCAAAGTTTGTAGGCTCTTGGTGGACACGGGAGCCTACACTAATATTCTCTTCAAAGATACTTTAGATAAGTTAGGCCACTATGAATCATACACCGAGAATTGTAATCATAGAATAGTGAGGTTTAGGGAAGCTGTAACTATCCCCATAGTAACGATTAGATTATCGGTAGAACTTGTGTCTGCTGAGAATCCTGACAAGAAGGTGACTAGGTTGATAGATTTCCTAGTAGTAGATCAGTTATCCTCTTACAATGGATTTCTCTGCTTACCTTTTATTTCAAAATTTAAGGCAACCGTTCAACCTATTACTACTGTGTCAAATTTCCTACTCCAAAAGGTACATGTACTATCAAAGAGGATCAGAAAAGGTCCGGAAATGCTTGCTGCAAATAAAGAACCTCGTCACATAAGTGTTGGTGTATGAGGCACCTCGAGATACCTAGTAGAAGAGCCTAACGCGTTAGATACACTGTTAGAGGAAGTAGAACCATAGAGGTAGATCGCCACTAAGAAAAAGATGTAATCTAAGAAATGCAAATTGACCAACACTATGATGATGGACGAGGTGGAGAAAGGATCGAACAGAGTAGTCCCTACCTTGAGCAAGATATGAACCAGACGGAACTAGGCAAGTAGGAACTAACCAATGCAAGAGCAAATCTAGATTGTGGCCTAGAACCTCGCCTAGGATCCAAACCCCAGTAAGTTGAAGATGAGTTAAGTATGGAGGGACCAATTCACGACACCTGGTGAAAAGGCAAAAATCAGCGAGTAACCCCGGGTGAGGAACTAAGAAACATCAAGATGAATCCCGATAAGGATGAATTAGAACTATTTATCATATCAAAATTGCCTGAGCCCCACAGATCGGAGATGGAAGAATTCATGAAGGCCAACCTGGATGTATTCACTTGGTCACGTAAAGATACGACGAGAATTCCACCATAACATGTATGTCATTGTCTTAACATCGATCTAAGAAAGAAGCCCATTGGGTAAAAGAGGAGAAAATTTTGACCAGAAAAGTACGAGGCACTGACCGTGAAGGTGAAGAAGCTGCTGAATAATAAGTTGACACAAGAGACCCTATGTCCACAATGGATGACCAACCCAGTGTTGGTCCGTAAGTCCAATAGAACAAGGAGGTTGTATATCAACTTCACATATTTAAACACTATCTGCCCAAAGGATAACTTATCTCTACCACATATCGATCATCTGGTGAACTATACTGCAGGACACAAACTCATGTCCTTCATGGATGCATTTGCCAGATACCACCAATTCCCGATGCATCCAGATGACTAAGAGGATACCACATTCTACACTAACAAAAATATGTACTTCTGGAAAAGAATGCTCTTTGATTTGATCAATGCTTGCGCAACTTATCAAAGACTTGTAAACCAGATGTTAAATGAGCAGATACTGCATAAGATTAAAGTCTACATCCACGACATAATGGTGAAGAGAACCCGAAAGGAAGATAACCTCCATCTTCTCGCTCAAACGTTCAACATCTTGAGAGCTTACAATATGAAGTTAAACCCAAAGAAGAGCAGTTTTGGGGTACACTCAAGGAAATTCTTAGGCCATCTTGCCAGTCGAAGAGGATTGAGGTCAACTCCACACAAGTTAAAGATGTCATGGACATGGAACTGCTATACTCGCTCAAGAAAGTACAATGATTCACAGGATGCCTAGCAGCCTTAAATAAATTTATATTAAGATCCAAACACCGAAACAAACCATTTTTTGAGGCCATCAAAGTAAAGAAAGATAATTTCCGATGGACTGAAGCATGCCAACAAGCATTTGAAGAAATTAAGGAATATGTCAGCAACCCCCCAGATACTAGCAACCGATACCGGGAGAAAAACTATATCAATACTTAGCAGTTTCAGAAGTAACCATCAGCTTGGTGTTAGTGCGAGCCGAAGGAAAATTCCATCAACCGATCTACTATGTCAGTTAGACACTCTACAAAGAAAAAGTTTGCTACTCCTTAATAGAAAAATTGGCATATGCTTTGGTGATAAGTGTTCAAAAACTCTTGACCTTATTTCTTCGACCACCAGGTGGAGGTCCTAACAACATTCCCACTACGACAGATCCTGCACCGCCCTCACACTGTCAGACGATTGATGAAGTGGTCACTCAAGATAAGCCAATTTGAGATAACTTATGCACCTCGAACAGCGATCAAAGGTCAAACTCTAACCGGGTTCATAGTAGAGCTAACTTTTCCTCAAGATCCAATGAGAGGACATAATCATCCATGGCATCTCTACATAGATTGTTCCTCCACCAAAAATGCCTTGGGAGTAGGAGTCATGCTTATAAGACCAAACAGACAGGTCTTAACTGCCGCCATCAGATTTGACTTCATGGCTACCAACAATGAAGCTGAGTACGAAACATTAATTGTGGAACTTCAGCTATCATTAGCTGTGGGGGCAAAATGGATGCAAATTTTTAGAGATT
This sequence comes from Prunella vulgaris, assembly GCA_026898435.1. NCBI lineage: Eukaryota > Viridiplantae > Streptophyta > Magnoliopsida > Lamiales > Lamiaceae > Prunella > Prunella vulgaris. Next base: position 26,630 of record JAPKLY010000333.1, on the reverse strand, counting down.
TCCAGCTAATAATATCTTAAGTCCGTGGGAATATGAAGTAAAATGATGAACAAATGATGCTTTACCAGAAAATTATCACTCACTTGATATCTCTGTTCGAACAAGCCTATATAGAGTAAATTCCTCATTTTGAAAATACACAGGAGGACGTACTAGCTCAGCTAGCAACAAGTCAGGGAGCAGCAGAAGTCACTGAAGTTACCATCTCCAAGATTTAGAACCCTTCAACGTTCGATTATAAAATCATTCAAACGTTGAATGGGAGCATGAAAAGGATGATTGGAGAACTCCCATCAAGAAATACTTAGCCAATGGAGAACAACTTAAAGATCCTTGGGCGGCTAGCTGACTAGTTAAACAAATTGTTAGATATACTATTATTTATGGGCAATTGTATAAGAGACGACTTTCCCTACTACTGCTCAAATGCCTATCTCCCGAAGAAGGTTAAAATGTTTTAGAAGAGATCCATGAAGTAATCTGAGGCAACCATGTTCGGGAGGGCAAGCCCTGGCCTACAAAATAATAAGACAAGGCTACTATTGGTCAACACTGCGCAAAGACGTCATCAACTTTGCTCAAAGATGTCATATATTCCTGCAATTTGCTCCTAACATCCACACTCCAGTGCAAGAATTAAAGTCTGTCTATAGCCCATGGCCATTCACAAAATGGGGCATCGACATAATTGAACCATTCCCACCACGAAATAAAAATGTCAAATTTACAGTGGTGACAGTAGATTACTACACGAAATGGGCAGAAGCTAAAGCACTAGCAGCAATTACAAAAGAAAAAATGGTTAGTTTTATTTGGAAAAACCTCATCTGCAGATTTGGGTTACCTCAGTCAAGCGTAACGAACAATGAAACATAATTTAATTGAATAAAGTTGAGGGATTTCTGCAGCTCATGGAATATCAAGAAACACTACTCAACTCTCTATCACCACCAATCAAATGGTCGAGTTGAAGCAGTCAACAAAATTTTAAAGCACATTCTCAAGATTTGATTAACTGATAGGAAAGGTCATTGAGCATATGAGCTACCAAAAATCTTGTGGTCTTACAGAACATCCTACAAAGCCAGCACATGAGAAACTCCACTCACTTTAGCCTTCAGAGTCGAAACAGTAGTACCGATAGAGGTACAAAATCAAACTTGGAGAACCATCAGCTGCGGTGAAAATATGAATGATGAAACCTTTGCAGTGGAAAAAGATCTAATAGAAGAAACGTGTGTGTCATCAGAACTGAAAAATGTTGCGTACAAACAAAGACTGAAAATATATTACAATTCCCTGGTCAAGAACAGAAAGTTAAAAGTAGGTGACCTAGTCATGAGAAGGCTGCTCGCCATCCCACAGGGAGTATTTACTTCCAACTGGGAAGGACCCTTTAGGATGGAGACCAGCTGGCCAAATAGAACATATAATTTGGAATATGTTGAAGGAAATCCATCAGCTTATACTTAGAGTGCAGCACACTTAAAAAATTACCTTCAGTAGAGTCAAGAGTTGCAAATATCTTTTATGCATTGTAATTTCTAAATGTTAAGATTTCTCGCCACATTTATATTATAGGCAAGCAAAAAACTATGTTATATTTCCACAAATTTTGATAGGGGGCTCGCCCCTAGCCTGTTTAAAGGCGAGCAAGAGTTCTTTATCTATAAGATTTCCATTTTTATTAAGTTTTCCTATGTTAAATATAAACGGTAGACATAGTTAGTTAACTCAAACCAGGAAGACACTCAATGCCGATCAACCCGATAGAAGGAGCGAACATCCCATGAATGAGGTCAAACCCAAAGTGTTATTGTTATGCTCGAGATGATCAGTTATAATAAGCTATTGTTGGAAGAATGATTCTTTACAAAGGAACACGTCCAGCATAAAGATGGAAAGATTCTAACTCCCGAGCTATAGGTTGACGATTTTAACTCCCGAGCCAAAGATGGAAAGATTCTCCCCATAATCTACCAAGTCATCCACGTCCAGCATAGATCTGTTGCGAGGAGGGTAGGCGGTGACAAAATTAATGAAGTCCCTCGTGGCCGGCTCCACCATATCCTCGTTATTTTCCACAGCAAGCTTGTTATCCTGGATACATTTAGTATAAGCACAAATGTAGCCAAAATCTACCGTGAACTTTTTCTCCATGATCATCTCTTCTAGCGTACCGCTCATGTCACGCCCTAAAATTTCTATACATTTACAAATCAGCTGAAGTCTCACTTTTAATTAATTATTTAATAGAAACATTCTTTAGAACGTGCACCCATTTTCTACTAAGTAAAATTCTTTTCTTTGAAAAACCCCTTTTTATTTAAAGGCAAACAAATCAAACATTCACAATAAATAACTCATTCAATACGTCCATGAAGAACATAAATAATATCATCTCAATTGTATCCAACATGTTTTAATAAAATCATCATAAGAGATCAAATCATTCCAACTTCATACATCAACCAAGACATTGATCAAATCATGCAATAATACTTAAACAAATCATATACAGCAGCTAGTACCTAAAACTCACGAAAACAGCCTGGGTGTACTCATCAAAACTGATTGTGTATAAAAACAGTCCACTAACTAATACCAAATCCATTTTCTTTAATACTATTATCTTGCCAAATAATATTAGGCCTCTAAATACTCAAATAAATCATATTAAACATATTGTAAAGACTTTCCACGCAAATTCACCCTTAAAACACTTGAAAAGCTCGTAAAACAAAGATAAAGGACTAATTTTGAGCTGAAACTTTAAAACGATTTTGCTCCTGATTTTATGACCAAAATACTTTATATTTTATGGCTAATAAACTGCCAAAATTTTGAAAATAAGCTGGGCATAAATTCGGTATTTTGAAAACAAGAATTTTGAGGACTAGAAACACATAAAGGACTAAAACTGGAACCTCGACTTCTACTAAGTAAAAACTCATGAAAATTGGTCAACATACATTATAAATCATAGCAAACATTCTGGTAAAATTTCATAATTTTTGGAGTTATAAAACTTAACTTATTGATCATGCAAACTAAGGACAATAACTATTATTCTTAAGAACAATTAAACACATAAATTAACACTTAATCATGCATATAAAATTCGAACCATCAGCTGCCATATTATTAAATAAATTCATCAACTTAACTCCTAATAATCATGCAATTTAACACATAATCAAATAATAATACCTCATATAAGTCCATAATAAAAATCCCATAAGTCTTCAAACCATAGCAAATCCTAAATCAATCATCTACGTGTCCTTGCACTCTTCGAAATAAAACATGCAAACGTCTAGTCTTGTGGAAAACATAAAGTGCCGAAAACATTAAATAAAATACTTGCAACTTAAATAAAAGCCTACTTGGAATTTATTAATTAAAACTTCAATCCAATAACTTCTTCTTTCTCGCATCACATCCACCTTCCTCCGCATCGCCAATCTCGTCACCTTTACTCTTGAAAATCTAAAAATATAATTCGGTGAAGGGGTGAGCAATTATAAAATAATCACTCCGTGGGGATAGTTTAGTTCACAGTCTAAATATAAAGGACACAATAACATGTAAACATACCCTTCTTTCTTAACATATGATACGACTTTCGTATCCATTCATTGATGATATAGCTGATCATCCTTAACATTCATTTGACAATATAGCTGATTGTCCATTCATAGATTGATGGTAGAGCTGACCATCCATTCATATTAGCACATAAACACATAATTGCATCAAACTAAATATTTAAAAATCGAACTATAGTTACCACTTTTCACCGTTTAAACCCCCACCTTTTGTTGACTTGAAAATAGAGAAGTGTTGTACGTTGGCTTGCTAATTCCTTGCTCTAAGAACTCTCGAAAAATCTGCCCTCCTTCTACTTCTACAAGCTGCTGAAAAACTGGTCCTCTAACTTCAAAACATGGCCGAAATTGGGTGCTATGGGTGGCTGCCGATTTCTAGGGTGTCTAAGGGTCTTGGGGACTTGATCAATACATATTTATAGAGTTGGAAAAGTATGGTTTGGGGCTGAATAAGGTGCTGGCCGAAATTGCAAGGAAAAGGCAAGAAAATTGGCCCAATATCTTGTTGTATCTCTATTTCCATACTTGGCAACTTATTTCCTTATTTAAAAGATCCTTACTAACTCCTTATTCTTGTGATACTTAACCTTCAAGCATGTATATTCTCTTGCATAAGAATATGACTTATTTCCATAAATAAAGATACTAGAAATCCTTGTCTTAATACTCCTTATTTTCGAAAATTCTTATAACTCTAAGATCCTATATTTTTCGAAAATACTATCAATACTATCCCAAGTGTTATTTAATCCTATTCTTGGTCAAATCCTCATAAAGTCAAATCCCTAAATTAACTTCCTCAATTACTAACATGCCCTTAATGAATTAATACTTAAGGAAACACTAATCTTAAAGGACTAATACTATAACCTCAACAATAATATTATTCTTCTTTCCTCTAATAATTCGAAACTTAAGTACTATCATAAGAGTCCAATTAATACTAATTGGGACAACTAATACTAAGCAACCAATTTAGAAATACTAAGGCATAACAACTTAAAGGACTAAACTTGTACTCACACAAACTCACGCCTAAAACAAAAATAATTAAAGGGCTAAAAGCTACTGCCTATGCGGGGTGTTACAGCTCAGCTCTAGCTCGAAATCCAAATTGCCTACTTCAGAGCGAGTAGAAGACAGTTCACCCTGAAGATGGGTGATGGTTGCATCTTTGGAGCTGCTCGCCTCCTCTAACTCAAGCAAGCAATTTCAACCTGGGCAAGCTCAAGACTTTTGAGGGTTGCGGCCAAAGCATCTAGTGCTGCTCGTATTTTCCCCTATGCATTTGAAATAGCCTTTTTAGCCTCCTCTTTCTCATGATCCACTTTCTCTATAGCTTTAGCGATGGTCCTATTCAGCCTCTCATCTTCTATAATCTTGTTCAAGACTCGGCTTATTGTTAGAAGGTTGTTGGGCAGGCAGTGTTGCCACCCCGGAGCAAGCCCAGTGACAGGGTAAGGCCTCCAGTTGATGTGGTAGCTCTGAATGCCTGCGAGAATCACACTGCTTGCGAACGGGGCACTTGAAGCAGGGCCTCGCACCTATGCGAAAAGAGAGAAGGGGTATACCTACAAGAAACCAACAGAGAAATGTTAGAAAAAAAATAAAACTATAGTACAATGAGAATAAAGAAACCTCTAGGAGTGAGTAATTTATGTGGCCTCTCTAGTGGGGTCCCGCTATAAGTATGTGTTGTCATCGATTTGAACCTTGTAGGGGGCATGGACACTACGGCTGCAGGACTAGGTGTCAGGCATGATGAGTGATGAATAATGGAGTTGTTTGCTACAGACTTGCTCGCCTCACTTCCTCTGTGCCCTCTGGGTAACCAACCTTTCTACTCTTTTTGGCCACTGGCTCATCCTCGCGACCAACTTGTGAATTATTACCTCGCTTCAAATGGCACATTTTCTCTTGCCTCCCATAAGGCGCTTGAGTATTGGCTGGTCGCTCCACCCTCTGGCCAGCACGGGGGCTGGTGGAGCACGTGCAGAACTACCCCCAGTGCGAGCTTCTTCCTGCCTTTGCAGGTCCAACAAGTTAGATGGAGGATCTCTCTTCTAGTGAGTACAGGAAGCCATCTCTCCAACCCTCTGGGACAAAGTTGCGAAGGATGAGGGAACAACAATGGTGACCTGTTAGGCTGTATCCACAAGGAAAAATTTAGTGAGTATGTAAGTTACATTTGTGTTTTAATGGGAATTCTAGCAATCTAAAGTTGGATATAAAATTTTCTTCAAAATTACCTGCTCGCGCAGCCAAGTGATGGGGACCGGTGATAAGATGAGCAATTTTCCTCATATGTTCCTTGCTCAGATGCTCTATCATACATGCATTTTTACTTCAAAGGCATGCGAGGGTGATGGTGTATTTGAAGAGCTCTGACTCTTCTTGTTCTATCGCTAGATTGATGGACCTAAAAAAAGATGAAGAACTTCAAGTTAGAAAAAATAAGGTTCGAGAACCATCAATATAAAGATAAAGACATACGTCTCAATTTACCATATGCCTCAAGGGACATGATGCGACCATCTTGAACCTCAAAATTAGTAGATGCACACCAATTCCACTTATAAAGAAGAACTGTTCTTTTCAACCCCTAATCCTGTTGAGCATTGCCCCCAACAACTTCACATATTTTTGCGCCTTAAGGTAATAGTACCCAAGTCCTTCATCATTTTGGGAAGCGATGCACATGGAATATTTAATTTCGTATATGGTCAAGGCATCCTTGTAACCCTCCAGAGAACATATTGAAATCAGAGCGAGTAGGTTATGCCACTCGTTTGGAGTTAATTCAGTTATTGCTAGGTTGGTGTCTAGCAAGAAACGACAAACTATGGGGTGAAGGGGAAATGTTAGTCCCACATTGATGGTATCTAAGTTAATCTCTATGCATCTTGGTGGGGGACAATCAGCCCTTACCTTTGGTCCAGGGGTGTACATGTAAACATCACAAGAATTCCTAACTTCTATGGATCATGTCCAAGTGCTCCTCCTTGATGACATTCTCAATGGTGTCCCTGTGGTAAGGTGATCCCCAGTGGTCGAATCAATTAGAGCGCGAGAAGGTGTAGTGAAGTTGTTCGCATAGCGAGCAAGGTATTCATGCAAATCAAGTTCATGTTCCACAGCTTCGGAAATTTGGTTCTCCGAAACTTCCGGACTAGGAAACTCACTAGAGTCCAATATTCACATGTGATCCCTTGCTTGCCCCTAGACGATTCAATGTTAGAGGAAGTGTTGCCCGTGTCATCTTCGCGAATAGACTGGGCGACCTCTGGCTCATCGTGCATTTGGGCTTCCTCGCGCTCGAAGGAGTGAACAACTGAGGTAGCGTCCGAATCCAAATCCAGTACGATGTGGCGGTCAGATGATCGATGGGGCCTTCGTCCGCTATAGGCCTCATCTCCGGGTTATAGTTAGAAATGGTACGACTTGAGGCGGATGACATAGTTAATACTAAAAGGGGGTGAAACAAGAAAAATAAAAAGAGTTGAGTTTTTCGGCAAAGAAGATGATGGAGAAGATGAACAACCGCAGGGGTGACAAGTTCACAACGGTAATGTTGTTTTAGCCAAAAGAAAACATTCAATTTCCTTTGAAATCAAAGCATACTATGATAAAATTAAAAGGAAAATGAGAAAACAAGAACAAACCTAAAAATAGAACTTGAAACACGCCGAGATAGTGAGGGGAATATCGTCGGAAATTTGCACGAGTCTTCAATGGAGCAAGCAGATGAACGAAGGGAAAGAAAATGTAAATTGAAGGGAAAAATGTCTATTTATAAAAGAAAGAAAAATTAGAATTAATGAATAAAGGGAGGACTAAGTTGTAAATTTTTTTTGAAAGTATTTGACATGATTGGCATGCATTTCTATGGCAGCTGTCGCACCCACCGAGAAAGACATCTTATATTCTGCATCATGCCCACTCCTGCCTGCGTTTGATTGCTCGCTACCCTAGATGGTCGCCTCCTATCTATTGAAGGCTCACGCCTTACAAAATGTTGTTCGTCAAGCCTTGCCAACACAAATCCAAGACCCTCAGTTGCTCACAAATATGTAAGTCTTCTACCTAGCAAACTTGATAGCTTGACCCTAATCTATGGCGTTCAAAATTAGAGGTCAAGCTGGGGAGGCAATTGTTGATAGTTAACGCAAAGCGCGATCAAGAAGTCTGATTAGTGAGCAGGATTAAACAAATTGTAAGTGAGGTTAGTAACAAAGTTTGAACTACTAGTTTTGAGGGCGGTAAGTGGAGAGCATCTCAAAAGTAGAGGCTCAAATGAGTTGCTCGCCCCATACACCAGACTATAGAAAGCTCACCAAAAGTTTCTCCCCGACACCTATCCCACAAACCCGGCAAAGCTGCTTACCAAATGCACATAAAGCACCAAAAGGTGACCAGGAAGCTCATCTGGGTGTATTTAGTAAAATTAGCTTAATTACACATGTCTTTAGGCAAAAGTGACAAGTATTAGGACATTTGTCACTAAACGAAAACCTCATTAACTAGAATACTGACACATCATCAACTTTAAACCTACATATATGTCCAATGTACCGAAATAAGGGGATTTGAACCCTTTCATATGAGAGATTATCAATAAAAATATTCTCAACTTCTCTCAATATCTTTCATCATAATCATCAAAATATATATGTAATCTAGAAATTTGTTAATTGATTTAGAACAGTGTGATAACCCACATTAATCATCTCGATTATAAGAAATCAATAACAGAATGTCTCATGATATGAGACGGTCTCACACAAGACTTATTTTTAATTTAAAGTTGTTGACTAATGTTTATTCATTGATTCCAATTTAATGAAATATGAATTTTTTTTTGCAAATAATGAATTAGGAAATTAGTATGGTTTAAAATTATATTTATGATAAGACAAAAACTTATATGCAACGTTTCACGGTGTGAAACGGGTAAATTTTAAAAAATTCGCGGATCCTACCGGGTCGGGTCGAATTTGGTCTTTTTTAAAAAAAAAAAATTCGCAACTATTATTCCAGATTTTTTAGGCAACTATTACTTTTTAGGCAAATGCGTATTACTTTAAGGAAAAATGTGTGTTACAATTACACCAAATGTTGTTTTTTACATATATATCACTTGTTTTTGTAAAAATAACATTTTTTTTCATTCAATGTAAGAGCAAAATGTGTGTTATTATAAGAAAAAAATATTACATTTTCATTTAGTAACATATTTTTAACTATTTTTAAAAAGTAACACCAAGTCTTTTATATAGTAACATACATATGTTAATAAAGTAACATATATTAATAGTAACATAGATATGTTCATTTAGTAACATATTTTTATACATTGAGTAACACATATTTTTGTAATGTTTTTCCAATGCGTTGTTCTTTTAATTATGCATATATATTAAATTCTGTAACATTTTTTTAACTATTTTTAAAAAGTAACACCAAGTCTTTTATATAGTAACATACATATGTTAATAAAGTAACATATATTAATAGTAACATGTATATGTTCATTTAGTAACACAGTTTGAATAGTAACACAGATATGTTAATTTAGTAACATATACTTCTTCATTTAGTAACATAATTTTTTGTAAGGTTTTATCCATGTGTTATTCTTTTAATTATGCATATATATTAAATTCTGTAACATATTTTTATCTATTTTTAAAAAGTAACATTAAGTCTTTTATATAGTAACATACATATGTAAATAAAGTAACATATTTTAATAGTAACATAGATATATTTATTTAGTAACATAAATTTATACATTGAGTAACACATAACCTCACCTTCAAATTATACGCCTCTGAAACGGCCTCCTCCTCCTGCTGCCGCCATTTCAATGAATATGTTACACAATAAGTTCAGTGTGTTCGTCGATGGTGGTTTCACCTACAAATACTTCCTCTTCCATAACTCTCATTTTCTTTGCTTCTTGCTCAACAACCATTCCCGATTCGAAAGGCCTCACATTTCTTCTTCCCTCAGCTCCTTCGTCTAGGTTTTGGTCCTCCGAGGACGACAGGTGCGACGGCGTCGGGTCGGGCGACGACGGCGACGATTCGTCCGATTCAGAATCCGAAAATTACTCGGACTGTCGAGCCATTGGACAGTTACGCAATTTCACCTCCTGCGAAGCGGTGGGTTGACCTAGTCTTTAACCTGCGGGTTGCCTGGGATCCGTTTCACGCCATGAAACGTTTCACGTGAGTGTTCCTCTTATGATAATAATATATATATACAACAGTAATTATGTATAACAATAATACTTGAAGAATAAAATTCCTATAAACTCGTTTTCACATGATAACTGCTCCAATATAATATAAGAGCATCACTTTCACAAATCTCATCAGGAAATGTTTAGGCTTTTTTATATACACTAATATTTCTAATTGCAGAAGATCCAAAACAGCATGCTTCATGGACAACTAATTCCTCGCGACAAAACGTGGATTATATTTTGGGATTTGCAGACACTTATACACGTGCACACTTATTTGTCACATACTTACTAGTTAATCCATTTTTCAACCACTCCCAATCACTAATCTTAGAGAAGATTACGTTCTCCCATAAACAAATTCTTTATGTTTAATTAGCACAAACTTTTATGTGCGATGATGCAAAATTGAAATTATAAAAAAAAAAATATGTAAGACTATGAGACTGACAAAAATGGTGATATAATTATATTAAATCTGTTGTGTTCAAATACACCGTACAACTCAAGTATTTTTTTAAACTTTATACAAAATACTATTGAAGTCACATATATTATTATTATTAAAAAGTGTATTTTAAAAAGTTTATTTTCAGTAATATTACGTGTGACTTTTCAATAATAAATGATGTAACATTTCAAAATGACACTTGAGTTGTATGGTGCATCTGGTGCATATAATTAAACATAGAATTATGATCAAATATGAAAATATTTTTAAGAAAAGTGGTAATCACATTTAACAAAAATATTATATTTTTGTTAAAATATTATAATTTCTAAATGTGATAACTTTTTAATAATAAATAACAATTTTTACATTGATGTTGTATTAAAAGAAAATATCACGGAAATTACTCGAAAATTATTATAACTCAAATATAATAATACATGCACATAGGGACTTTTTTTTTTCGGGAAGGACAGAGGGAGAATTACGTAACATTTAAAAAAAAATATTCAAAAACTATAAAAACATAAAGATAAAAACTTATATGAAACGTTTCACGGTGTGAAATGATACCATATTGTTAAATGAGTTATATCCATACCCATACCAGAATTCACGGGTCATATCCCATGCCAAGATTCACGCAGTGAATTTTGTTTGGAGAATTCGCGGGTCATTGGATGATTAGGGTCATAATTGCATGTTTATGCATCCATTTCTATATGCTTTTGATGTGCTTATGTTTATATTTGACCCTAATATGGTATAAATTGTGCTATTAACCCTTTTTGGCTAGAAAGTTGTGATTGTAGGTGAAAACGAGCAAAACAAGGAAGAAACAAACAAGATTGAGAAAAGTCTGAATTTTGGAGTTTTGCATAATGGAGAAATTAATATTCCATGTCGAAGAGCTTGAAGAGAGGGTCACAACGAAAGAAGAATCGAGTCGATCGGAGTTCTAGAGCTCAAGATATGATAAAAATGAGGAAGTCGCACATCGACCGGCACTAAGTGTCTCGGTCGACAGAGCCTCTTCAGCAAAAGGCAGGAGTCGCGCGACTAAGATCCCTGGAAAGACAGGCATTGAGCGACTAAGCTGTTGACCAGCTCGGACGGCAGCCAGCTCTTGTGTCACAAAATGGCACTCTGTCGAGCAAGCTGTCGACCAGCTTGGTCGACAGTCTTCAAGGTGTTGGGCGACAGCAGTGCAAAAGATCCAAAATTTCAGGGCCATTTTCGTATTTTCGCGCGTTTTAATGAAGGACATCTTAGTCAATGATCCAATGGCACTATATATACTTCCATCTCAGATTTGCAAAAGGACTTTTGATCATTTTCTTAGATTCACATTTATCATATATTCTCTCACTAGATTAGGAGAAATTAGAGGTAGTTTCCAATTGGGTGTTCTTAGATTTCCATTTACGATTTCTACAATTACTTTCGATCTACCATATGAATCTTCAATCCGTCTTCTCCAGCATTCTTAGCATAGCGAAAGCTACATTTCTACCGTTCGGTTTTCAATTTC
>JAPKLY010000332.1:472576-507386 GCA_026898435.1 Prunella vulgaris | reverse complement strand
TCCATCCAATCGGACTAACACAAAGAGTTACAGGACTAAAATTGAAATTTTAAAATTTTTGGGACCAAAATCGGACACTCATTTTTATAAAGCACGAACTTATCAAAAGCTTCATTTTTACTTTTTAGAAGATACACAAAACAAAATTTTGTGCTATCATCAACAAAAGTGATGAAATATTTATTCCCACCATGTGTTTGTACAATTTTCAAATCGCACATATCCGTGTGAATTAAATCAAGTGGTTCGCTATTTCTTTCAATAGTTTGGAAAGATGACCGAGTTATTTTTTCTTCTACACAAATCTCACACTTATGGTTTGTATTAATTTGGAGTGTTGGTATATTATTCATATTCAATCATTTCCTTAATAAATTATAATTGACATGTCCTAAACGACCATGCCACGTAATAGACGACTCAATCAAGTAAGAAGAGGATGAAGCAATCTTGTTTATCATTTTCTTGATCGTCATTACATTGAGCTTAAAGAGTCCATCACACTCATAGTCTTTCCCGACATACACTTCATTCTTGGATAAAATAACTTTATTCGCCCCTATTATAATTTTGAACCCATATTTATTCAATAAAGAACCGGACACTAAGTTCTTACCTAAACTTGAGTACGTACAACACATCGGTCAATGTTAACTCCTTATCGGAGATAAATTTCAGCACTACTTTCCCTTTGCCTTTGACATCGGAAATGGCTGAATATCCCATGTAGAACTTTTCTTCACGTACATTTTCATCAAGAAAAGTAAACAATTCCTTGGAAGAATAAATATGCTGGGTTGCACCCGTATTAAGCCACCATTCACGTGGGTTTGATCCCACCATGTTTACCTCGCACCCAATAGCCGAGAAGTGTTTTTCATCTTGGTTCACCATATTAGCTTGATTTTTCTTCGACTTTCTACAATGAGCCACGTTGGATAAAAGGTAGATTGGTGGATAATTTATAGTCGGGGGGTGGCTAGAGTCGATGAAGAATCTACAAAACAAGTTCCACCCCCTGATTTTGAGAATTTTATGCACAAATTTGAGATCCTTGCGCAAGAAAAGATTGACAATACTATAAAACAAATGCGGGGAGACAATGAAGAATCAGCAAAACAAGTTCGACCCCCTGATCTTGAGAATTTTTTGCAGAAGTTTGAGATCCTTGAGCAAGAAAAATTTGACAATGTTATAAAACAGGTGCGGAGAGACGATGAAGAATCTGCAAAGCAAGTTCCACCCTCTGATTTTAAGAATTTTATGCAGAAGTAGGATTGTGCAAGAAAAGATTAATCAATGCTATAAAATAGATGCATGGAGAGATAAACCAAATTCTTGAAGAAGCGTTTAAAGCTGCTGCTCAAATTAAGGAGTGTCAATCAAAATTTCTCGACAGCCACAATTCCCTGATGAAGCACATCAACCTCATGCATCCCGACAGAATGCAAACTCCAAGTCACACACAGACAGAAGGAAAGGTTGTCCATGGTGGATTTGAAACTTGATCCATGTCGACGAGAATCGTGTCTTCCTCCGAACAAGTATCCTCAAAGCTTCTATCCAGAACGTCATTGTTGGATATGAATCAGACGATTGAATTGAGTCGTTGTCGAAATCATTATTACCAAAATCAGCATTTAATTTGGCACGTGGATCTTCTACTTGTTCAGTATTTAGACTCACTTGTACCAATTATAGATGAGAGTAAATCAACAAATGAGGTTCTTTGGTTGAAAGTACCTGCAGTTCCAACAACATGTGGTTGTTCTAACAATTTTCGCCCACCTTGAGTGGTGCAACTTGTAGTTTCCCTTTTGATCACCTACCTACGTCCGGATCTGTCGGCTAGGTTAGGATGCGTGGTTACTTGATGTACTTTTGATTTGGTGATATATATTTATAATTCTTTAAAAAAAAAAAACCGTGTAAACTGACCAAATCATCCTAGGTTTCCCTTTTCCAATCGTTTATTAATACATCTCGCACACCACCCGTTTGATAGTTTGCTTCCGCAGTCTGATCATTACCCTTTCGAAACTATGATTCAAAGCAATGATTTCGTAACATTAATACTGTTACATCTTCCAGTGCTATCACTAATGAGATTCAGAAGCGTCTGCAAATCTTGGCGCGACACCATCGATTCACCCACTTTCAGAAAATCCTACCACCAAAACGACGACGTTGAGGCTCTGCTTCTTCTTCAATTCAAACAGGGGAGGTGGGAGCTGTCATCAGTGAACCCAGACAGCGTGAAATCGCAGGTGGCCTTCCGAGCTTTCCAAGAATTCTCAGACAAGCGTCTGCACGTTGTCGGACATGCCAACGGATTGATCTGCATGCACATTACTAATAGTAGTCCATACTCCAGCTCATCACCCAATATTGCAGTATACAACCCCTGTCTCGATAAAATCAAGATTCTGCCCCTGTCTCCGATCTGCGCATCGCTTGGTCCCGAGACTACTGGTATATACTCTGGAAATCGGATTTGGTACAGAATTAGGTGGCTACAAAGTGGTTCAGCTTGATATGTCTTTGTAGGGGGCCTACCTTCGTTGTAGGAGGACTTGGGTTCCTACTTTATGCGGTGGAGCAAGTTCAGCTACATCAAAGGTGCCTCGTCCTCCGCCTACTGGCGGGGCTATTATAGATACGACTACAGAATTTTGTCATTCGATTTCAAGAATGAGGTGTTTGGCAAAATCACCCTTCCCAAATATGATAAAAGCTGCGAGTTGTTTGCAAAGAATGATGATGATTTCTTTGTCCTGTTTGTTCCCTCTTCTGATTTCTGCACGTTGGAGGTGTGGGAGGTGGAAATACCAAACGAGGAACAACGTCGCGGATGTTAACGTCGTACCATTTACGCCTGCAGGAAGAGAGCCATCGCCAATAGGTTTGTGGAAGAGGGATGTGGTGGTTTTGATGGAATATGGTTATACAAGACGTAGACTAATTTTCTATGACTACTCTATGCAGAAAGTAAGAGGGTTTTATGAGTTCCCCCTTGTAAGTATACAAGTATTAGAGTATAAAAGCACTCTTGTTTCACCATAGCTTGCAGGAAACCTCAAATTCAAGCAGCAATTGGTAATAATGTTGTCAACTTAGTACTATTTCTAAATTATCTACTCTTATTAAGGATTAGTCCCGTAAGATCACTAATCAATTGATAATGATACATAATTATTCACGTAGTTTTAAGTGTACTTGTTGATTTACATTCCCGTTCATTACAAGCTAGTTTTGATTTATGGCACGTTCAATTGGGCCATATCCCTTTTAATATTATTTTTGCACTGAATAAGTTGGGATATTTAAAGGTTTTATTTGTTTTACTGAATTCTACTGTGTGTTCTTCTTGCTAGTTGGCTAAGGGTAAACGTTTAAGCTTTCCTTTAAATGAAAAACGTGTTGATTGTGTGCTTGAGATAATTCATTGTGAGTTATGGGGACCGTCTCTGATATCCACTGCGGAGGGGTATCGCTATTATTATATTTTTGTTGATGACTCTTCCCATTTTTAAGCAAATATAATAACAATATAATCTTGACAGCTGTGTTGCAATGTGTGCGTGCATAAGGGAATGGAAGCATGTGGACGTATGTATGTCCACATTCAATTATATATTGAACATGCTCCGGTTGAAAGTGAGCCACCCTTGCTACGTTATGCCAAGCTTAGCTGCCAGAGATTGAAATCGAGATGGAGATAAAGGTTTGGTAAGAACATCTGCAGGTTGTTCTTCTGATGGAATAAATTGAATGTCTAGCTGATGAGACTGAACCTTTTCCCGTAAGAAATGAACGTCAACTTCTATATGTTTCATTCGAGCATGAAATGATGGACTGAATGCTAGAGTAATAACACCTTGATTGTCGCTCCAAAGGACGGCTCGATCAGAAATTGGTACATGAAGTTCAGAGCACAAGGTCTTGACCCAAAGAATATCAGTGGTAGCTAAAACAAGAGAGCGGTACTCTGCCTCGGTTGAGCTTCTAGCAACCACGTTTTGTTTCTTAGAGCACCAAGAAACTAAGTTGCCACCTAGAGTGATGCAAAATCCATAAGTGCTTCTTCTATCATCCAAGTTTGAAGCATAGTCGGCATCTGCAAATCCTTCTAACCTGAAATGTGAAACAGGAACAAACGAAATACCACAAGAAATAGTACCTTTGAGATAGCGAAGAACACGCTTGCAAGCCTTCCAATGATTTTGAGTAGGGTGTTGCAAGAATTGAGATAGCTTATTAACACTGAAAGAGATGTATGGCCTGGTTATAGTCAGATATTGAAGAGTGCCCACAACACTCCTGAATAAAGAAGGATCATTGAAAGGAGGACTATCTTGTGAAGAAAGTTTGCTGGAAGGACATATTGGAGTGGGACAAGGGGAGCAATTAGAGAGATTTGTCTTTCTGAGAAGATCATGAGTGTACTTGGCTTGAGTTAGTTTAATAGCCTTGGGGGAAACATGTGCCTCAATCCCAAGAAAGTAATTGATATGCCCCAAATGTTTGAGAGAAAACTTGCTATGCAAAGCTGATATAAGATTATCAACAACAGAAGCATCATTTCCAGTAACCAAAATATCATCCACGTAGACTAGAAGTAATGTGGTGATTCCATTATCAAACCTATGAAATAGGCAGTGATCAGCATGAGAATGAGAAAAACCATTGTCCTAGTAGAAAACTCATAAGTGCTTCATACCAAGCAAGAGGTGCTTGCTTTAAACTATAAAGTGCCTTATGTAACTTGCAGACATGATGAGGAGCAGTAGGATCTATGAAACCTTCTGGTTGTTGTATAAACACTGTCTCTTTTAGTTGGCCATGGAGAAATGCATTATTAATATCAACTTGTTGAATACTCCATCCATGTGTAACAACCAAAGTAAATACAACTCTGAGAGTCAAAGGTTTAATCACTGGACTGAAGGTGTGATTGAAATCCACACCAGTCTGTTGCTGGAATCCTCTTGCAACTAATCGAGCCTTATATCTTTCCACGGACCCATCCTTGTTGTATTTGACACGAAATATTCATTTAGTAGTAATGGGATGCACATCAGAAGAAGGTGGAGTGAGGGACCAGGTCTGATTGTTTAAAAGAGCATTGTATTCCTTGAGCATTGCTTCTTTCCAGACTGGAATGGATTAGAGCTTCAGTAACAATGAGAGGTTCAGAAATAGGAGTGAGAGGAGAAGGTGATTTGGACAGAAAAACCTTTGGTTTATATATGCCTGCTTTGGATCTTGTGACCATAGGATGATCATTTGAAGTGAGAATAGGATTAGATGGGATAGTGGTATTTGACAGTGAAGGAATGGAAGTAGAATCACCAGAAGAAGGCCTTGATGTGGTGTAGTAGTCTGAAGGGTGTAAAGGAGAGTAATTTTCAGGAAATATATGATGAGGTGAAGATGTAGAGGATGAATTAGGAGAGAGTGCAGTGGGAATTGGAACTGAGGACTTATTATGACAGTGAGGAATATGAGTGATAGTAGGAGATGTAAATGAGGAACGATTGGGAACAGACTGAGAGAATGATGCACTAGGAAAATCATTTTCGTTAAAATCAACAGTGGGAGTAATGTAAATTCTTCCTGTCTTTGAGAAACAAATATATCCCTTGTGTGATGAACTGTAACCAAGGAATATGCATTTATCACTTCTTAGTTGCAGCTTAGAAGTATTGTAGGGTCTTAAAAATGGATAGCATGCACATCCAAATATCCTGAGATGAGAGTATGTGGGCTTTTTGTTGTAGAGACACTGGAATGGAGTTTTACCAGAGAGAGTAGATGTAGGAAGTATATTGATCAAATGAGTAGCAGTAGCAAAGGCAAACCACCAAAAATCCATAGACAGCTGACTTTTAGCAAGAAGAGTAAGACCTAACTCAGTGATGTGTTGATGTTTTCTCTCAACCAACCCATTTTGTTGATGTGTGTAGGGACAAGATAGTCTAACCAAGACACCAAGAGATCTCAGATAGGTATGAAGAGGTAGAAATTCCCTACCCATATCACTCTGAATTGCTTTAACCTGAACACTGAATTGTCTCTCCACAAGTTTCATAAACTGGGTAAAAATAGCAGTAACTTCTGACTTAATGGATAAAGGAAAAATCCAACTGTATCTTGTAAAATCATCCACAATAGCTAAGTAGTATTTAAAATCATCAATGGACTGAATTGAGGCAGGTCCCCAAACATCAAGATGTAGAAGTTCAAAAGGAGAAGTAGTAGCATGAGTTACAGAGGGAAAATTATTCTGATGCATTTTTCCCTTTGAGCGATCCTCACAAAAAGGTAAAGAAGATTGTTCACAAGATACATTCAGATCTTTCAAAACAGTAGACAAAGTATGAAAACAAGGATGGCCTAACCTACAATGCCAAAGTAGACCATCACTTTTATTCTTGTTACTCTTATTCTTTACAACTGAAACAGAATTGCAATTCCATGATGATGAAGGGGTAGCTTTATTTGCATTGAACCTGCCAAAATCCAGCTGATAGAGGCCTTGATTAAGTGTTCTTTTCAACAGAATCTGCTTGGTGGTCAGATGCTTAACAAAACAACAATTAGAGTAGAACTCAATTACTGCATTATTATCTTTAAGGAACTGAGAAATACTCATAAGATTCTTGGTGATAGATGGCACATGTAGTACGTTATTAAGATGCACAGGTGTTTGAGATATCGATCATACTGGGAAAAGAAGCAGAACCTATATTCAAAATAGGTGTTGTAGATCCATTTCCAACAGTCAAAGCTGACTTACCATTGTATGGAGAGTGAATCTGAAGATTTGCAAGTTGGGAGGTTACATGATGTGCAGCACCTGAATCTACAACCAATCTGGAGTAATCTGAGAGGTATGCTGAGAGTTGCTTGCTAAGTTGGCACAAGGTGAATACTGGGCAGTAGAATGTTGAGCAAGATTAGCCTGAAAATTATTTGGAGCAGGCAATAGACCATTACCAGTACCAGTAGAAGCACTTTCAATACCAAGAAAAGTAGAATCAAATCTCTTGTAGCACTTGGCAGACACATGGTTCGGCTTACCACACAACTGACAATAAATCCTCTGCTTAGAAGGATACCTGTTCTTGCTTTTATAATTTTTATTGCCAGAGGACTTGTTCACAACATTAGCAATAGGTTGAGATGAAGTAGTAGGAATGGAAATCTGAGAAGATGTATTATGTTGTTGAATTCTCATCTCAAAAGTTTGGAGAATAGAGTGAACTTCAGCAAACGTAGGTAAGTCTCTTTTAGTTGTTAAAGCAACAACTACAGAATCAAATTCAACACCAAGTCCACCAAGCAAGTATAAAATCAATTCATCATCCGATATAACCTGACCAGCAGCTCTGAGACTATCAGGAATAGATCTGATTTGAAGAACAAAATCATCAATTGTTGAAGCACCTTTCTTCAAAGTTTAACTGAAATCTGAGACTCATAGCTCTTGCCTTGGATTGAGACTGGAATAAATTTTCAAGTGTGGACCAAAGTTGAAAAGCATGAGCACAATGATGAACATGACCAAGCATGCTCTCTGTGATTGAGCTCAATAACCAGCTAAGTAGAAACTGATCACGTTGCAACCATGAGTGATTATCAGAGGCAGGCGATGATCCTTCACCAGCAACAAAATCTGGAACACGACCATAGAGAAGAATATCCTCAAATTTATGTCCACGAACAGTGGCAAGGATTTGTGATTTCCAGAAACAATAATTGTTTTTGTCAAGAGGAAGCGTGGAATATTAGATGATTCAACGTCCATAGAAGAAGAGATAGGCATAATGCGATGCTAGAGTAATGAAGATATAGTGAAGCGGATGAAGATATGAAGATTCACTGATGAAGACCGGATGAAGATTTGAAGATACACTGATGAAGATGTGAAGGAATCGGATGAAGATTTGAAGATACACTAATGAAGATGTGAAGGAACCGGATGAAGATTTGAAGATACACTGATGAAGATGTGAATGAATCGGATGAAGATTTGAAGACGGTTAAAAGATACCCACACACAAAATAAGAGGAGAAGCCCGATCTCTAGATATCATGTTAAGAATTGTGTATTCATTTATGAGAATGTTTTACGGAGGTGAGGTATATATATATATATATACAACATGTGAGTGTGGATTTAACCGTCTAACTAGCTTTCTTAACAAGCTAACAAACTAACCAATATCTAAGCAAATATAATAACAATCTAATCTTGACAGCTGAGTTGCAATGTGTGCGTGCATAAGGGAATGGAAGCATGTGGACGTATGTATGTCCACATTCAATTATATATTTAACACTACGATTGCTCTACAGAGAAAGTAAGAATTTATCAGCGAGGTTGGCACACTTGGCCGTATTCACCATGTCAACATCGTCCAACTCATCGGCTCCTATGTAGAAGGTTCCAAGTGTTCTCTGGTATGAATATCTCCCAAATGGCTCATTAGATAGGTACATTTTTAACCAACAAGGCATAGAAGTCATTGCCTTGAGGTATGAGAGAATGTTTGAAATTGCCCTTGGAGTGGCTCGCGGAATAGACTACCTACACCGTGGTTGTGAAATGCAGATCTTGCATTTTGATATCAAGCTTCACAACATTTTGCTCGACTAAAAATTCAACCCTAAAATCTCGGATTTTAGGCTTGCAGAGGGCAGTATTGTCTTGACAGCCGCGAGAGGGACAATGGGATACATGGCCCCGGAGATGTTCTACAAGAACGTTGGAGGTGTTACATAAAGGCAGGTGTTTATAGTTTCGGAATGTTGTTGAAGAAAATGGCAAGTAGAAGGAAGAATATGAACCCTTTTGCAAATGATGTGGGCCAAATTTACTTTCGTGCATGGGTGTATGATCAGTTTCACGCAAGAAGGAACTGGAGATAGAGGAGGTAGAAAGGAAGATGATAAAGAAGGTTATAGTAGTGGCACTGTGGTGTATACAAATGAACAAGGTTGTAGAAGATGAATCTGAATTGCAAATGCCTCCAAAGCCTTTCATTACTCCAACTCCACCTGTTACCGTACACCAATTATTGCTATAACTGTGATTTACTTGAGCTCTTTGACATTAGTCTTTTTTCTAAAATGATATAGTGATTAGCCGGAAGTAAATTAAACTCAACAGATAAAATTAGGACTAAATTTGGTGGGGTGCGCCAGGCCCTTGCAGTAGTGCAACGCATGGGCGACGCGCGAAGGCCCAGGCAGCAAGCTACCTTGGTGGGCCTTCACCCTTAAAAAATTAATTTAATATCGTGTGGTCCAATGGACCACATATCAGATATTAAACTGATAAGAACAGATACTACACTTGATCTTAGCCAAAAGGCCGAGAAAGGTATGACTCTTACATTACACAGCCCTTCAATCTTATAGTCCACTTTGTCTGCTGAGAGTCTTGTCATATCCGATGTGGGATAGTACAATTTGTCAATGCCCCTGCTCTACCTCTCATACATTCTAAAGCATCTCAACTTAAATAACCCACTAAATATATACCATTATTCGCTACTCGTCGGGCAGATGGAAAAGAGCAAACCTGATTGGAAAAATTACAAAAATGAATCATGAATATGACTGAAAAGGCATATGAACATTATTATCAAACACAAAAGACAGTTCAATTCTGTGTTTTGAGAGACGAAGGGATTATGTGGAAAAGAAGGAATGTTGTCTGCTTGTAGCATTTGTATCAAACTGCTCTCATGGGGCAGGAGTTCCATCATTGATATTTGCATATGAGTACCTTCTAGGCCTCATATCCTTGTGAGACGACCATTATTTTGTGTTCGTCTTTCTTTCTTTCTTTCTTTTCGACACCCAGAGGATGAAAAATGAGACGACCATAATAAACGCCACAAATAGTATTCCTCTTGTTACGAGAATCAGACACATTCTTGTCAAAACCAGTTATGTTTAAAATCAGAGTGAGGCAAGAAGATTGTTGATATTGATAATAATATTAGCTACAATAAGTGGTTTATGTGTTCCTTGATGTATGAAGTTGTTGAGAGCTGAAGCATTAAGTTTCTTGTCCATCTTTTTACCCACAAGACGGCCTGCTCCAACTCAGATAAAAACGAGTCCCAGATTCATGAGTAAGCCCACCATCCGGAACATATGAAATATTGTACATCTTAAAACAAGATGAGTGTGGTAACAAGGATGTGACTCACTTCCTCAAGGCAAAGGGATAACTACGGCATGGAATTGTCTCATAGTCATGCTGTGTATTGAAACTGTTGAACAAAGTGTATCCATCCAATTGCTTCCACCTCAAACAAAGAGGCCGATGAGTTCAACTACGGAAGAAGCATTTCCAGCTAGCATCTACTGACCTTCATAGTCGACACTCATCTATAATGGAATGATGGTACTGTTGGTTGATGCTGCTAACAGATTCAACTCTGTTCGGCCACTTTGATAGCATGATATGTTGAACCCCACAATGGTCCGGTTGGCAATCTTATAGCCGGAAAGGGAACCGGATGAGGGGCCTACAAGGTTCACATCTTGCCCAACTGCTGCAGCGTTGATGATATTGAAGATTAACATCGACTGCAAAATCTTCATCTCTTTATGTGATCTAAGCTTTGTTTTTATTCATATTTTTTACGGATAGATATTTTTATCTTACGAACCAAATGAGCCCTTAGTCAACTTCTTCTTCTTCAAGATTTCTGTGGAGAATACTGATCAAGTAAATACTAAACCTTGTATTGACCAGTTCCAAGCGCGTGCAAGGATATGGATGGATCTCTTTTTTTATTTTTATAATTTTTCTGACTTTGAATAATAAGTTCTAAGCAACCTTTTATAAATTAAAAAAATGGGATCCCGTTCAGAATTCAATCATTCATAATGATGAAGGATTATGATATATAGCTTTATCAATTAGTCAACATTAATTCTTATTTTCATCATGGATCAATGAATTATTTATTACAATTCGCATTATTAGAGCCAAGAAAGTTGCATTGGTTGTTGTCAACCCTCCTCTAATTCACCTTAAACTTCCAAGAAAGCATTAAATTCCTTAATTCAAAAGAATCTTTTCCTCACATCCTATCATCATACTGAGCTGTCATCATTTCAGACAATGAGGTTTATCTTGATTCTGCTCCTGTCTTGTGCACAAATCTGCATAGCACAAAGAAACTCACTCTGCATCCCTTCCTTGTGTGGGAATGTCAACATCAGCTACCCTTTTAGGCTGAGAGGCGATCCTCCAGCTTGTGGCTATCCAGACCCCGTTTTTGCGCTAGAATGCCTCGAAAACCAGGCCATACTTCAGTCAGGTCCAAGAAGTTACCATGTTCAGGCTATCAGTTACACTAACTTTTCGATCCGCATATCTGATCCAGGTCTAGACAGCAAGAACTACTCATCGTGTCCTGTTTATTCTTACATATTTAATGAACCTTACTCTAGTTACATGAATGGAGATTATGATGCCAACATTGATATTACATTTCTCAACTGCTTACGCCCCGTGTCTAATCCGTTATACATTCAAAATTCTTTCTGTGGCAACACAAGTGCTTTCTCAAACTCTTCTCGAGTTTATAGTTACATTACTGTTAGGAGCATCTCAGTATCTGATTTGGAGGAGTCTTGCACCTATGACTCCATGGTTGAGGCTTCATCACCTTGGCCTTTGGGAGATGGTAACTATTCGTATTCACAGATTCATGACATGCTAGCCTATGGATTTCAGCTTTCGTGGTTCAATGTAATGTGCGCGGAATGTAAGGGATCTTGTAGTTTGGATGGTGGCAAAATTGTATGCAGAAACTATTGCGATGAGCATGCCCCTCTTTCGGAGCAAGATTTTGTCTGTAAGTAGACTTATACATGGCCTTCTTCTCATTGTCCAGAAATAGAAAGATTAGATAGTTTTAAGAGGTTCAACTTCTAACACTCTTTATTTTGAAATGCAGGCACATTGGAGTACTATGGGGGTAAGTTGTCTATATTGGCTGATTTTCATTCAAGCCTCTGTTGTACTTATTTTAGCATCTAAATCTTATTTTTGGTCTTTTTAACAGCTTATTTATACTATGCTGCTTTGGCGATTGGTAAGTTGTTTCAACATGTTAGAACAAAACATGACTGATGTAACAATTCTTATGTTGTTTAGTTTTGTTTCTTGCCTTCCACAGGAGCAATCATAGCACTAAGATTTATAGTTGGGATTCCGAGCATAATTGTATTAGTAGTGTACAAACGGGGAAGGCAGAGCGAAATCAATGACTTACGACGAGGGAATCTGATAAACTATAGCTATGGCGAGATAAACAAGATAACGACCAATCTTAAGGCTAAACTAGGCGAAGGGCATCGTGGAACTGTTTTCAGAGGCAACCTCCGGAGTGGTCCTTGTGTTGCAGTGAAAATACTGAGGAATTCTTCGTCTACTGACAAAGAAATCATCAGTTATGCATCAAGAATATCAATGATCAGCCATCCAAACGTCGCCAAACTCATTGGCTTCTGCATCAACGGCTCAAAAAGAGCACTGGTATATGAATTTCTTGACGAAGAACTGAAATCAAAAGCTTGTTTAATCTATAGGGAGATGTTCAACATATCCGTGGGGATAGCACGTGGGATCGAGTGTTTACACAGTAACCAAATCTTTCATCTAGGAATCAAGCCTGAGAACATTCTGCTTGATGAAGATTTGAATGCCAAGATTTCGGACTCTGGGCTGTCAACAGTATACTCATCAGATCATAAAATTAGAGGTATGCAGAAAATGGGATTCATTCCACCAGAATTGTTGTACAAAAACGTAGGAGAAATCTCTAGCAAAACTGATGTATACAGCTACGGCATGGTGGTGCTGGAAATGGGGGCGAAGCTCGAATCCCTGAACCCGTATGCTAATAAAGAACGGGGCGTTTACTTTCCTCGATGGATTTACAACCAAATGAGTGAAGGAAATGACCTGGAAATCGAGGAAGAAGGGAAAGAGATGGTGAGGAAAATGATGATAGTAGCCTTATGGTGCATTCAGATTAGGCCTGGGGATAGGCCTTCAATGAGTGAGGTCATAAGTATGCTTCAAGGAAGCATGGAGTTGCTGCATATTCCTCCTATGCCTTTCCAGAAAGCCATGGATGACGAAGAAGAATTCACAGTGAATAGGTAATTTGACTCAATTCATATGAGCTTTGTGTAAGAAAAATTATTATCTCTGGCCATCTGTAACAGTTTTAGGAAATTGTTTTTTTGCAATTTAAATTGTGTATTTGATGCAGAACTAAAATTTGCAGTCCTTGTTAGACATAACCAATCAACAGAGCATAGTTAAAATGAATTTCATATGGATCAACAATCCATTCTCAGCTTTCTTGCTTAACAATTTATGCAGTATCTACTAATCTTCATCTTCATTAGATCATCGTCTATAAGAAAACAGCAGATACGTTTTAATGGCGATCCTTGCCATATCATCATTACAATAAACTCATTACAGGCATAAATCTATTGGATTTCCGTCCTCTTATTCCAATCAATTGCTAAAGAGAAGAACAAAACGCTATTACAAAGAACGAAACGAGCGATTGTACCAAACTCAGAAATCCGAGCACCGGCCCTTCTGCTCCCAATCGCCGTACCGGGTCGGTTCGGGTCCGCGGGGACCACCGATTTCACCCGTTTGCTTGTTTACCACCTCACCGCTCTCTCCACCGCCGTTATCTTCATCCTCGGAATCAGAAATCCTCTCGTCCTCGATTTTGTTGTGGATCTTGTCTTTATCGCCGGAAACCACGGACTCCTTTGTTTCAGGGCTCTGATTTTGGAAGAGCTGCGCCGTCGTAACGATGAGGCGGCGACTCGCAGAGTTGGAGAACTCGGACTTCGCGATCGGCGACGAGAGTAGACGGTACAAATTGCTTGCCATCTGTTCCGTCTACTGGATTTTTTTCTTCTTCCAACTACGGTTTTATTCGGGAGAGAAAAATGAATGCGGAAGCAGTAAAGCAAGCTTTGATAAACACGGCGGCGGTTCAGGCAGTTCAACTGTGGTGAGGAAAACGACGACGTGCTGCAGAAATGAGGGATGCACGTAATAGAGCCCAATAGGCAATAACCCTGCTCAGGTATAAGGCCGGCCCGCCCATGCATGTTCTGGACTTGGGACACATCGATCCAACTGAATATAATCCCTCATAAAGCATTGTTGATTTAGCAATCGTTTTTGGCTAAATTTTTAAATATCTTATAAATTATTTTAAAAGTTTATTAGATGTTATTTTTAGTAGTTATAAATTATTAAAGTATTTTTTTAATATAATTTATAAATTTTTTATAATTTATTATAACTTTTTAAAAAAAATTAATTTTAATGTATATTAATTTTTTATATTGTCATAGAGATGTATGAGGGTGATGAAATTCGGGGTGGGACAGGTGGGTGAGAGTGGAGACAAAAAAAAAAGATGGTAAGTACAGCTAGGCCGTGAACAACCAATCAGCGTACTGTAAAAGTTGGATATCTTTGATCAATCCAACTTTTAAAACGATTTAAACTCATCGATCTAAACATTTGATTAGGGTTTCTTAAAACGAGGAGAATTAATACTAATGAGGAGAATGAGTTGGGATATCTCAACCATTATTTTTGAAAACCGGTTGAACCGGTAGGACCGTGAATCGGCCATAGAACCGGTCCGGTTGCCCCCTGAAAACCGTTTTTACGGTTCAACCGGAAAAAACCTGTCAAACCGACCAAAACCGGTTGAACCGGTTTAACCGGTCTACTTTTATATTTTAATTTTTAAATAATTCTTTTATTAAATTAAATCGTGAAACACGTCTCAATCCCAAAATTAATTTATTCTACAATTTATATATTTTAAATTTTCATAATAATATTTTAATTTGAGATTTTACTTATATATGAATTATGAAACATATCATGGATTATAATATAATATTATACCTTGAGCTATTTTGAGTATTTTAATTTCGATTGTATGTGATTTTATTATTTTATTAATTTATTTCAATATGTGACATATAAATTATTAAAATTTTATATGAGAATATTTAATTTATTTTATTTTTAATATAACATACATAATATTTTAAAATGTAAGTCAAAATAAATTTAACGGTTAGACCGCCGGTCCAACCGGTTGGACTGGTTGAACCGTGAACCGTGAACCGGTGCTCTATCCGGTTTAATCACCGGTCCAGTTATGAAAACACTGATATCAACTTCTAAGCTATCAAATGTTTTAAAATGGGTCAGTTGGTCCACTAGCCTGTGATCTAGATTTAAGGGTGTGTATTGGTCGGTTCGATTAGGTTCGATTACCTAATCAAACTGAATTCGCCTTAAACTGGATATAACTAAAATCAAATATTTCAATTAAGCTTTGATTAAAAACCAAAATAATCGATTTTATTTTAACCATACAATGTAAAATAACCAAAATACTTGCCCAATAAAATATAAATTACACAAACGCTCCAAATTTATTCACATAACAATGCAAACCTATTCAGTATTGAATAAATATAGTTCAATTGCATCAAAATCTTAAATACTCCACCATCCCATGCACTAAATTATACAAATATAAATACAAATAAAGTACAAATAGTCAAGAAGTTTAAATTAGGGTTTCAATTTAAAATTAATATTTTATTATAAAATATTATTTAAATATATAACAATTTGGATATCAATTAATCGACATAATAACCGTAAATAATCTAACAGAATCCATGTTTGTTTTATATTAATATGTAAAATTATATATTATATATATATTATTTGTTATTCTGAATCCGTAATTTTAAAAAAGTATATAAAAATTATGTCATTCTAATATTTTTTGTTGAGCTTCGTAAAACAAATTATGGTTTTTATAAAGAGATACTCTTATGATTTTTACCACGTAAACTATCTTCGCTAACTTGATACCAAAATGCTATTATAGTTGATGGTGCTGGTGCGTGTGATCGAAATAGTTTTAGAGAAGTGTTGTTAAAAATATCGACAACATAAATGACAACACTACACAGCGGAAGACTTAAACGCACACTTTTGCAAAGGGATATCAAAATTTTCATAGGCTATACAAAAATGTATAGACTATGCTGCCTCACTAGCAGAGAAACTTCACTATAACTTGTAGTGACACAAATACAAGGTTTACACAAGAAACCAAAATTCAAGGTCGCGCAAGACCTACACAAGATCACACAAGGATCTAAACAAGACCTATAAGAATAGACCTTTCTAATACAACACACTGATGTTGATCATAATCAAATAAATTTGATTAGAGTTGATCAGAGTTATGTAGATGAAATGATAAAATTTTCATCAAACGAAGTGATGAAAATTTTTATTCGAACCAAATAAAATAAAGCAAGTAAAAGGATAGTTTTGTGGACATAAAGCACAACATAAGGTGCTTATGGACCAAAAGGTTAACTATCAACCAAAACAAGTTTTTCGGACATAAAACACAACATAAGGTGCTTATAGACCAAAAGGATAACCATAAACCAAAACAAGTTTTCCGGACATAAAGCACAACATAAGGTGCTTATAGACCAAAAGGATAACCATAAACCAAAACACAATTATAAGCATATTAAAAAACAAATAGAGAAGGTTCATAAAGCATACAAACAATTCTTTAGACCTAGCAAAACAAGAAATAGAATAGCCTAATCTAAGAACTGTTTTTTAGGCTATCAACTATTACAACTTTAAAATAAAAACAGAGTCTAAGTATAATAATGAAAATTCAAATGAAGTAAAGGAGAGGAGAAGGGCTGAAGATAGAGATCAACAGCTGCATCCACAAGGACCGACACAAACTCCCCCATACTTCGAACTTCATCATCACACAAGCTCAACTTTGAACATCATCTAGATGTTCAACTGCATCATCTAATCTTTCATTTGACTGGACTCAGGATATCATCAGGAATAGGTTGTGTGACCCCAATCTCATCAGCAACCACCTCAGCAACAGTGTCTGCAACAGCCTGCCTTAATATGTTGGCATCATCTTGAACAGCATTTTCAGCAACAACTTCATTTCCTGGTTCTTCTGGATCTACATCAACCTCCATGTCATGTAACTGCACTCCCCCAGAATTTGTGCGTGCATCAACATCAGGAGCTACTCCCCCTGTTGGAGTGGAAAGGAGATTCTCCCAAAATGCTTTTCTAATTTTCAAATCCTCCACATTTGCCAGAAAATTATCAATTGTGGTCTGCAAAGAGGAAATTTGATCAAGAATATAAGAGGGAGTTAGTTGGACAGAAAGAATGGATCCTCCAGGTGACATGTTGGCATTAATGTTGCCAACACGTTCAGCAGCATGTGAGGCAGAAGGTTGGTTCTGATCAGTGTTGGCTGGATTCACACCGGGCAAAGGAACATCAATCACCCTTGGTCCACTGAGCAAGGTGTGAGAGATTCTGAAGCTGGCTTGAAAACTGCTGATTGTTTCATTTGCTGGCCTAACAAATTCTTTATCTTCTAGCAACAATGAGATCAAACATGGGTAGGGTAGCAACCCTTTCCCAGAGATAGGACCAGTATAGCTCAGCATATTTCTGAATATTGTTTGCCCCAAATCAAACTGTTTAATATGAATTTTGTACAAAAGGACAGCTTGTTCCTTTGTCAAAATTGTAGTATTAGTTGAAGGCAACCAATTATAAACAACCAACTTATGCAGGATAGAGAACAAACTTGTCAGCTTGGAAGCACTAAGCCTATTCACCCAAGTAGATACCAAACCACCAGTCAGCACATAAATCACACCATTCATATCTTCAATTACAGGTTCAACACAATTTCCAGATTTCAGAACACATTAATCACTCTAGGATTCAACATTATTCTCACATTCCTAAACCAAGTAGTGCCATAGAACTTAGAGTTTTCCCTTCCAGTATGTGCATGCAAGTTAGCATAAAACTCATAAATCCACTCAACAAAATATGGTTTAGCACATGTCACAGAGTATAACAACATTCTATCTTCCAAGTATCTGACCATCCCAAGTTTTTCAAAATCAGAAACTTTGATCAACTTCTCAGTAATCAACAGCCTAGACCTAATTTCCTTAAATCTCTTGCTTTCAACATTATGATACTTCTCATCCTTATCAGACCTAGCATCATCATCATCATTACCAGAGTTAGAATGTACCTGAACCTCTTCATCTTGATAAGATGAATCTGAGTGTTGTTCAGAATGTTCCTCATCATCTTCTGATCTATCAGACCCTGATGTTGCCATCGGAGAGGCAACATCTTCAGCAGCATTTAAGGGAACATCGTGCAGGACAGCCTTTTCTTTCCTTTTCTCTTTACTTGATGATATTTTCTGTGCTATGTACTGATTCAAAGGAATGTTCATGCTGGAATCAGTCTCTTCTGAGCTTTCTTTGTTTCCAGCTGGAGCAGGGGAATCCTCTTGTTCTTCATTCGGGCCAAAAACTTTGATGGGGTTAGAAGCAATCCCATCCTCAAGCACTTTTCTCCTCTTCTCAGAATAGTTAACACTTTTCCCCATTGTCCTGTAGGAAACCCTTCGTTTACCTCTAAGAACTGTCGTCTTTCCACGGCCATGACTTCGAACTTCTTGGAGTCGTTCTCCCAGTTGCAAAGATTCGCTGGAGCCTTTAGAGTTGCTGGACCCAATGTCCGAGTTTGCTTCTTCCTCTGTAGCTCGTTCATCGACATAGTCTTCTGGGTGCGCCATTCTTTTCACTGATTCTAAGTCAATCACACTCTCCCCCACAACGATTACAGGGGTAGTCGTTTGAAGGCAGAGCTGATTGTAAGCAGCAACCATCTCGTCCATTGTCACGTCCGCTGGAAGTTTAATTTCAATCGGACAAGTTTCAAGCTCTTTTGGTGTGGGTTTGGAAGATTCAGCAACAATAGGTGTAATGGAAGAAGAAGGAGCTATTTCGGCTTGGATTGAGAGTGGATTTGTGAAGGTAAATGGTTGAGGAGCAGTAGGTATCGGGACCTCCATCGAGCCAATGGTAATCGACGGCGATGTTGGTGTCGATGCCTGAGCATTTTCGGCGGTATTCTGGGTTTTAGGTGAGGTAGCCATGGAAGCAAGGATTTGCAGAGGATTTTCTTGGATTGTTGGTTTCGAGTGTGATGATTGTGAAGATGCAGAGCTTTCATTTGCAGTCATCTAATCAAATCAGAGAGGGAAAAAAATATTAAAATAATCGAAATATAATAAATTTTAAACTTAAATGTAATGAGGAAGAAGAAGTGATACTACACAAGAGAACAAATAATACCTTTTCTTAAATAATGCAAACACTTTGATTAACTAAGACAATATTTGATATAAGGCACAAATGATATGCAAAATGAGATCTAATTTATAGAGATGTGAATTGGAAGTTATTTTCGAATTTATCAGCTTGAAGAGCACTACCCATAATTATGATATGGTGGTGTAAAACACCACCCATCATTTCGAAAAATAAGGAAGTGGGAAGTTTAGGAAATAAAAATAAATAACTACCCATTACTACACATAATTAATTAAATAAATTTAGAGAATTAATTCTCATAATTAAGACTTAATAAAATTAAAATTCAGAAAATAAATAACCATCAAAGACTTAGTCAAACTTTCGTGCCCTAACAAATGTTGTCAAGTATGTCGGCACACACACATCTCAACACGGATTTTACATGAATTTACTTCATTAGTGTTGCCCCAAATTTTTTTTTTTACAAAACACTATTTTAGTTCATATTGATCCATCTTTTCAAAAGAGAGCATCGTAGTAGTCAACTCCATGTCCCATAGTTACTCAATGGATTATGAACAAATTGATGGAATTTTCATCACCTTTTAAAAGAGAGCATCATAGTCGCGAGCTCCGTGTCCCATATTTACTCAGTGATTTAACATCTTTTAGTGAATATTTTTTAACGGCATTTAAAAGATGTGTGTCCAGGACTTTCAAATGTTCCAACATGTATGCTCGAAAATAATAACACATCTAATCAAGTTATAAAGTAACTGAAATATAAAAATACTTAGTCAAAATTATGAGAACTAAAAAATGTTGTCACAAATGTTGTCACCATTTGCTACAACACTCGTCATAAATTTAATTAATAGTGCATAGACCAAGAGATTTCTTAAGAGATAAAAATCTTTGGTCATTAAGGGCTTTGTAAAAATGTCTGCAAGTTGTTTTTCAGTAGAAATATATTCTAACTTCACAATTTCTTTCTCTACAAGATCTCGAATAAAATGATGACTTATACTAATATGCTTAGTTAATGAATGTTGCACAGGATTTTTTGAGATATTAATTGCACTAGTGTTATCACACATAACAGTGAGCATTTCACAATTTAAACCATAATCATCAAATATTTTTCCTAACCAAAGTAATTGAGTACAACAACTCCCTGTTGCAATATATTCTGACTCGGCCGTGGATAGAGAAACATAATTTTGCTTCTTGCTATGCCAAGAGATTAAGTTGTTTCCCATGAAGAAACAACCTCCACTCGTGCTCTTTCTATCATCACTATCACCTGCCCAACCAGCATCACTATAACCTAGCAAGGAATTGTTAGTATCTTTGCTATACCAAATACCAAGATCACATGTCCCGGCAACATATTTGATAATCCTTTTGACGGCATTTAAATGTGACTCTTTTGGATCAGCTTGGTATCTTGCACATAAACATACACTAAACATAATGCCCGGTCTACTAGCAGTTAGGTATAAAAGACTTTCTATCATCGATCTATATAATGTTGGGTCAACATTTTTGCCAACATTATCTTTAGACAATTTTTGAGATGATCCAATAGGAGTTTTCATATGTTTAGCACTTTCTAAACCAAATCTTTTAACCAAATTCTTTGCATATTTACTTTGTGAAAAGAAAATTCCATCTTTAAGTTGTTTGATTTGAAGACCTAGAAAGTAATTCAAATCACCAACCATGGACATTTCAAATGTTGATGTCATTTCATTCACAAAGTCTTTCAACATATAATCACATGTAGAACCAAAAACAATGTCATCAACATATATTTGTGCAATCAAAATTTTAGAATTAACATGCTTGATGAATAAAGTTCTATCAGCTTCTCCTCTTACAAAACCAATTTGAATAAGAAAATCAGTTAACCTACCATACCAAGCTCTAGGAGCTTGTTTAAGACCATATAAAGCCTTTTGCAATTTAAAAACATGGTTAGGAAAATCTGAATTTTCAAAACCTTTAGGTTGCTCAACATATGCTTCTTCATTTAAAATGTCATTTAAGAAAGCAGCTTTAACATCCATTTGATGCAATTTAATATTAATGAAACATGCAATTGCAAGTAATAGTCTTATAGACTCAATTCTAGCTACGAGTGCAAATGTTTCATCAAAGTCAATTCCCTCAACTTGAGTATAGCCTTGAGCAACTAATCTAGCCTTATTCCTAACAATATTGCCAGATTCATCAGTTTTATTCTTGTATATCCATTTAGTTCCAATCACATTAACATTTTCGGGTCTAGGAACTAAAGTCCATACTTCATTACGCTCAAATTAATTTAATTCCTCATGCATGGCATTTATCCAATTCTCATCTTTTAATGCTTCATCAACATTTTTAGGCTCAACTAAAGAATGGTAACATTCATGGTTCACAAGATTGCATTTAGAAGACATGCATATGGATCTTACCACATTACTTACGCTCATATTCCCTCTTGTTTGAATTCCAGAGTATTGTTCTCCAATGATTTGATTTGATGGATGATTTTTCAGTATGCGTGAAGACGGAGTTTTATCAAAAATATTTGGATACTCTATAGGTTCTGACTTTTTAGTAGATGTTGTCTCAGATGTTGGCGCATTTTGAGCAACATTTCTATTTTGGTCAGAATCTATAGGTTTTGAAATTTCAACCAAATTAGTAATATCCTCTTCAAAATTTGTTTCTGCAAGACTAGAATCATCATCAAACACAACATTAACTGATTCTTGCACAGTGTCAGTTTTCAAATGGTAGATTCTATAGGCTTTACTATTTCTAGAATAGCCTAAGAAGAACCCTTTATCACTTTTTGAATCAAACTTATGCAATTTATCCCTATCATTCAAAATGTAGCAAACACAACCAAAAACATGACACATTTGGTTTCTTATTGTTAAGGATCTCATATGGGGTTATTTTGGAATTAGTTCTAAGATAGACTCTATTAGTAATATGACAAGAAGTATTTAA
Source organism: Prunella vulgaris (assembly GCA_026898435.1). Taxonomy (NCBI): domain Eukaryota; kingdom Viridiplantae; phylum Streptophyta; class Magnoliopsida; order Lamiales; family Lamiaceae; genus Prunella; species Prunella vulgaris. The sequence goes on along the minus strand of JAPKLY010000332.1, from coordinate 485,057 downwards.
AGCTTCAGCCCAAAACTTTTTAGATAAATGTTTTGATAAAAGCAAAACCCTAGCCATTTCTTGTAAAGTCCTATTCTTTCTTTCCGCAATTCCATTTTGTTGTGGGGTTTTTGGTGAAGAAAACTCTTGCATGATACCCTTATTTTCACAAAATTCAGTAAACATGACATTTTGAAAATCCCTACCATGATCAGACCTAATTCTCTTTACTTTAGTATTGAAAACAGTCTTGAATCTTTTATAAAGAATTTTAAAAGCATTAAAAGTTTCTTATTTGTCTTTTAAAAATTCTACCTAAGTGTATCTAGAGTAATCGTCAACAATAACAAAAGAATACTTTTTCCCACCAATACTCTCAGTTTCCATAGGACCCATCAAGTCCATATGTAAAAGTTCAAAACAATGTGTTGTCGAACAGTGTGCCAACATTTTATGTGACACTTTGATTTGCTTACCCTTTTGACATGCTTCACAAACCTTGGTTTTATCTAACTTTAAAGAAGGGAGACCTTTAACAGCATCAAGTCTAATCAAATCATGAATGTATCTATAATTAGCATGACCAAGTTTTTGATGCCAAAGAGTATTTTCATCTAATTTCACACTATTGCATGTTTCATTCGATTCAATCAAATAACAATTGTCTACAGACCTATTACCAATCATAAGACACTCATCATCAAATTTTTATCAAATTTAACATGCAAATCATCATCACATAATTGACTTACACTAATCAAATTAGCACGTAAATCATCAACATGCAACACATTGGTTAACTTTGGAAAACCATGAACATTCAAGGTACCTTTACCAATTATTTTTCCTTTTGAACCACCTCCATAGGTAACATTTCCACCATCATGCATTTTATAATTTGTAAGAAATTTAATATCACCAGTCATATGTCTAGAACATCCACTATCAAAATACCATAGATCAGGAATGCATGCTTTTAAGGAGGTATAAACAACATTACATTTCATATCAGACTCACTGACTTTTTCATGATCATGTTGTTGAATATGTTGTGTTTTACCAGGCAACATATTACAAGACATTTTAGATTCCTTGTATTTAAAACAGTAAGGACGAATATGACCCTTCTCATGACAAAAATGACATACAAAATCTCTAGGATGAGAAGTAACAGATTTACTATCTCTTGCCTTAACAAATTTTATGGGCAAATCATTTTGCACGATTTTTGTAGAGTTAGAATCATACCCAATACCTTCTTTACCTACATTCGAAGTTATCAATGCATCTTGTAATTTTTCTGCACCTTTGGTAAACTTTTTGAAGCTTAAGGTTGTGCTTTCTAGTTGTTTTTTCAAGTTGCATATTTCTAGATCCTTTTTAGTAAGCAATACTTCCAATTTTGCTACTGAATGCTTTAAGTCATCATTCTCTTTGATGATTTGTTGAATATCAACCTGTTCTTCACCTGAAATATTCATCTCTGAAAAAGAACTCATTAGACAACTTTCATCTGGACTGATTTTGTTTAATGTAGTCACAAATGTTGGCACATTTGTTTTAACATCAGACTCAAAATCATCCAGTAAATCATCATTTGTATCATCAAAAAGAATTCTAGCAGAGAAAGCAAGTTCATCATTTTTCTCAAAGTCAGGTTCATTATCAGAATCATCACTCAGGGTAGTGCTAAAATTCAATTTCTTTCTAATCAAGGTGTTAGCACATTCATTAGCATAATGACCATATCCAGTACATGCATCACACCTAACATTCTTTCTATACTCGGGATCGAATTTAGGTTTATTACTCCTATTAAACTGTTTTGATCTATCAAAACTTTCTTTCTTTTCAAATATTTTAGGAGTAGAAGTACCTTGATTCCTATTCTGAACATTTGCTTTTAACCTATTAGCTCTATTTTTCAAAAATGAATTGAACTGCTTGGTTAATAAAGAAATGTTGTCGGAAGTGTCGGAACATATTTCAGAACATTCATCATCCGAATCAAATTCAGTAACAAAAGAAATGTTTTTAGAACTAGAAGCATCATTTTTCAAAGAAACAACCTTTTCATCAGAATTAACTTCATCTCTTTGCTCAAAATTCATCTCATAAGTTTTTAAAATATTAATCAATTCATTAAGACTTATAAGATCAGTGTTTTTGGTTTCTTCAATAGCACAAATTTTTGCATCAAAATGTTTTGGTACGGTTCTTAAAACCTTATGGACTAATCTTGTATTAGAGATAGGTTCACCCAATGAATGTGATTCATTAGAAATCTCAGTGATCCTTTCACTATACGAAGATATATCTTCATCATCTTTCATTTTAAGATTTTCAAAATTTGTACCTAACATTCTAAGCTTAGTTCTACAAACACTCTCGGAACCTTTGCAATGTTCTTGCAAACGGTCCCAAGCATCTTTTGCTGACACACAATTCGAAATGATCTTAAACATAGATACATCAGTTGATGTAAATATTGCATTAAGGGCTTTCGAATTGTAGTTGGCAACCATTACCTCATCATTTGTCCAATCGATCTCTCGTTTGACACGGGCTTCATTATCATCATCGGCTGGAAGTAGAGGCTGAGTCCAACCATATAGTACACTCCTTCATGCTCTTTCATCAAGAGACTTGATATACATCCTCATCTTTGGTTTCCAATATGAATAATTGGAGTCATCTAAGATAGGAGGTTTTAGTGCGGGAGTTAATGGATATTCCATTGCAAAAATACACAAACAAAGGATCTTAAACTAAATGTGTCTAGTTTGTGGCTCTGATGCCACTTGATGGTGCTGGTGCGTGTGATTGAAATAGTTTTAGAGAAGTGTTGTTAAAAATGTTGACAACATAAATGACAACACTACACAGCGGAAGACTTAAACGCACACTTTGCAAAGGGATATCAAAATTTTCATAGGCTATACAAAAATGTATAGACTATGCTGCCTCACTAGCAGAGAAACTTCACTATAACTTGTAGTGACACAAATACAAGGTTTACACAAGAAACCAAAATTCAAGGCCGCGCAAGACCTACACAAGATCACACAAGGATCTAAACAAGACCTATAAGAATAGACCTAAACAAAACCTAACACGTCTACGTTCAGCCGAATGGATTGTTAGATCAAACAATGAATGTTGTGAATAATGCCGAGACTAATGTTCCCAACATTCTGATGAACCGTGTATAACCTAGAATCTAATGAATGACACATGATCCGTTCAACTCTGAATTATACTTTTCGGTCATACTTTGAAATGATGAAGTGGTGCTCTATTTTTAGACGTAGATAATGAGCTCTCCACTCCATAATGAAGCCAAGTAGTGGGCTTCAAAATAACCGCCCATAATGATAACTTCTAAGTTAGTGGATATCTCTCTACTCAAGCAATGGAACCGCCTGAGGTTCCAGAACCTTCTGGGACCTTCACGTCTTCAACTTTCATGCCAAGACACATAATATAACATGGAAAAATCATTAGGAAAGTTAGTAGAAAGGGCGAATTCTAATGTTGTCTAAAATGATGGCAACACATTGCATAACATTCTTTCAACATCAACAATAGTTATATCTTCTTTCACACACTAATTAATGGGCATTTACCCCCTTTTTATTTTGGCAGATTATTATATGAAAATAGTTTATGATAATTATATTCTTTAAACAATTTGAAAGTATCAAATGTTTAATCAAGAATATCAAATAAAATTTTTTAAATTTCATCAGAAATATAAAAAAATCTGGGATATTATATTGTGATTGTTATAGATTTTTTTACATCAATTTTTGGTACTACTGATGGGATTTTTTTTATACTCTTGGTTAAATGTATGATACTCTAAAACTATTTCATGATAAGTTTATCATGAAATATTTTCATATAGAACCTACTCTTTTATTTTTGTTTGTCGATGAAATTTCTTGAAACAAATTTTAAAAAATATTTTGTGATGTTTGGACTTGCTTGAAGATAGGAAGTTGAATAAAATTTGGAGAAAATTGAGAATTTTGATAATATTATGAGTTTGAAAAATCTTCTAAATTCAAAAAGGTTAAGAAAATATGCAAAGTTTGAATAATCTTAAGAGGATAAATAATTTTGAGAGTGAGAAAAGTGATTGGATTACCTTTTTTTTTTTTTTTTTTTTTGCAAGTAGGGCTTAAACCCAATGGGAAGCCCTTCCAAAAATTCTCAAGGCTTGACGTAAACCCAAGCCCAAAAGTGATTGGATTACTTGGGTCCATAACAGGAAATGGTAGAAATTAGAGAAAAGTGAGAGATTTTGTTGTATTTTAAAATAATTTAATATTGGACTCTATTTATAAAAAAAATTATTTTACAAATTTCGATATATATATACATATATATTATTTTTAATATCTATAAATATAATTATTTTAAAAAAAAATCAAAACAACCAATAGATGGTTGACACATAGCATTAGGGAGATAATATTTTTTTATCATGTCATTGTGCATGTTATGCAAGCTGTGGCACTCAACCTTCATGATATGGTCTTATATGTTATAACATAAATTTATTATTCATTTGATTTTCCCAACCACTTTATTCAAATTCAAATTCATCAAATCCCTTTCAAACCGAAAAAGAACCAGACAAGCTACTCTGACTTTAATAACTTAGGAAAAACAAAATAACTATGTTCAAATTTGACTAGTTATACTGAAGTGTGGTGTAGTAATTTTGATGAGTTTGAAGCATGAAAGAGGATTAACTACCAAAAGAATAACAAAACTACACAGATCTTATTCTTGGTTTAGTATTAAACAAACACTACATACAAATCTTGTACAATATAACAGATAAGATATTATTAGATGTTTGAATGAAGAACCTAGTATTCAAGCTCTAGCTTTTCCACAAGATCATATTCTACAGTCATGGCTTTTTATCCATGGTCATGCTATAAACAGTTACTGCATCTTGGAACCTTCTATTTCTTCCGTCTTGGCGAATCTTCCACGAATTCTCGGTTGGCTATCAGCCAGAGCTTTCCGACAGGCATACTGAAAGCAAACAAAGAGTTAGCCTGACATTTACTACTATCTATACAATTTGTAGACGAAAATTTCATTGCGAATCTGGACAGAGATATATACAAATCTCACCTTGATTTTTCTTCCAAAGTTTCTCTTCGCCTTCTTACTCCAGTACCTAGACAGTTTTTCCCTGCGAACATCAGACGTGCAGCTGCTTGTAAACCGAGGTTGCTCCTCTGAGGATTGTACGAAACTTGCATCACCATTACCGAGACTCTGTCAACAAAAACTCAGTATCAATTCACCTGAAGGTGATACAATTAATTTGTTAAGATCGGGTTTCAGCCTACTTTTCTCCTTCCATTTTCTTTTATATTATGCAAGAAGTTTTAAACCAGATACATGTAATTTAAGTAGTCAGAAAGGCATGTAATTTTTGGTGTCTAACTCAGAATTATGATAAAAGATTTAACCTTTATATCCCCGTCACTAAATGCTCTTCGCATTCCATTATAAGCTTCAAAGTCCAAAACCGGAAAAGCTTGAAATTTCGGCCTCAGTGCAGCATCAGGCACATTGTCCGTTGTCCTTAAACAATTTGAGCTCATACTTTTCTGGAACGAAGCATCAGCATGCAACTTCTCATCAATAATGAAATTTTCATCCATCTTTGCGTTTGGGATTTTGATATTGAGGACTTCACAGAGTGGTGTTTCGTTGCCTTCCTTTGCTAAAAGATCCTTTCTGCATTCATAGAAAACCTCACTGAGAAGTTGTCCACACTCCATGGATGATTCTATATCGAACATGGTCAGAGATTGGGGGGAGACGACATCTTCTCCCCAAGAAATCATTGAAATTACAGCAGCCGTTGGGTCAAGGCCCGTTATAGGTTCTCCTATTACTGGTTCGGGGGCATTGAAGAGATCACCTTCTCCTCCAAGGTTATAATCGGATATAGTGGATGTTTGAGCAAGGCCCTAAACAAAAATTCACAAACAAAGGCATCTTGTGAAAAATCCCCACAACATTTAAGATTATCAGAAATAGAAATTGGCTCAAATACGACAAAACTACATGCTTGAGTTGATGAACTGAACACGATTGTCTATCAAATGATTAAATACTGCATTTTTTATTTAAGTGAATAAAGAAAACAACAAAGAGTTGAGGTTTCTAGGTGATTTGTGCAATCGGGACATAGCATGATTGAAAGCATGAAAAATTACACAAAAAAACAAACAAAATAGTCCACAACACGAAGACATAGAAAATTTAACTTGTAACCATCAGTTAAATAAAATATTAGGACAAATAATAACCAGAAATTGGGGGACCAAGACAACATTAAAAAAATAAAAACCATGGTAGGCTAGTTCAATTGTTCAAGAAAATACAGAGTATATATCACATAAGTCCAAAGCTTGACTAGAAAATCAAATCACGCGGCTTCCACATAATTCACCACTGCTCGATACAGACAAACGGGCAATGTTACCTACTCGTCGTTAGACAAAGACTTAACCAAAATTGACACCAATCCATTGAGAAGTAGGCCTAAATTTTCATTCACATAACTTGTGAACTCATATTTGCTAACACTTGAGGCTGCACGTTACACCTAAAGTGCGTACGACGCACCAACACGCAAGGAATAATGGGATTTGGATTAGCATTTTCACAGTGAAAGACAAAAGCATTTGGCAGAAACATAAATCACACTGCAAAACGAAAACCTTTTAGAATAAAGACCATCAAAACTTATATCCCATTTCTCCATCTTTAATCAGCACAAAGTGGTGGAAAAGGTGAAAGTTCTCATCAGAAGATCAAAAGACGAACTTTACTCATTATATGCAGGAATAATGGAAGAATAACACGAAACCAATGATTGAGATATTATCTCCAGAACTGCTTTCTTTGATGCCTGTAGGAATATTATAAGATAATTCAAAGAAATTGAAATTTCCTCTTCTTTTTTTTTTTCAGCGGTCAAATGGGAAAAATCTTCATTTCTAACCGAGAAAAATGGGCAGAGCCCGTAAATTCGAGAGAAATTCAAAGGGGATTCTTGAAAATGACTGTTAAAATTTTCCCCTCTTTTTTCTAAGCAATCAAACAGTAATACAGAAAATAAAATAGAAACTGACATATATGATAATCAACCTTAAAACCCCCGAAATTGAAAAACTGTGAACTTCACTACCAACCATAAAAATTTAACTTCAAAATCATGAGATAAAGAGAGAGGGGGAGCTAAGAACTTCACATTCCGATTCTTTACCCAAAAAAAAAAAAAAAAGAATGCTGATAAAGAAACAAGATAGCATTTCAGTATTTACCGATAAAGCATAAGGCTTTTGGGAGCAGAAAAAGTCATCAAAGCGTTGAGAGAAATTGTGGAAGGAGGGAAACATTGGCTCAGATTCAGCATACATTTAGTGTAGTTAGTGTTTATTAAAGATGGGAGAGAAAATTCTGTATGTAAAAGTGTGTATAAATAGAATGGGGTGGGTTCAATGGAGAAGAGGTGTGTTTATTATAGGTGTCAAAGAGAGGAAAGGAAAAAACACACAACAGCTGCAACAGCAGCGGTGACAATAACAGCCCAGAGAGAGAGAGAGAGAGGAGAATCTGATTTCTCGTGGGCTCTTATCGTGATGGTAAACAAGTTAAAAATAAATAAGGAAAAAGTAAAAAATAGATTGAACAAATTCACACAAATTACATTGTGAAAGAAAAGCATAAGTATCTTGTGCACCAATTACTCTGTGCAACTCAAATTCATTTTTAATAAGTTACATAAAATACTATTAAAAAGTTACACAAATTATCATTGAAAAGTTATACTATTAAAAGTACACTTTCAGTAATAACATGTGTAACTTTTCAGTAGTATTTTGTGTAACTTTTTGAAAATGAACTTGAGTTGCACGGTGTAACTGGTGCATACAAGACTAAGTCTTAAGAAAATCATGCTTCCATGCAAATATTATGAACCAATTTTCTAAATATAGTGATTTTTTTGAATCAATATGTAAAACATCCAATAAATAATGCGTCCCCGAACCAATAATAACACGATTATATACACACACATTGTTTTATTTTTTTTGGAAAAAAATTTGTATAAATTCGAGTTTATTGTGAACTCATCATATGTATACAATATTAATGTTATGCATATTTATTATTACTGTTAAAAATAAAATATATTTTTTAACAGTGATAGTATATATATGAATAATAGTAATAGTGATTACGCATAACAGTGTGAACTCGAGTTCACAAGAGGCCTACTCGTTTTTAATAAATTTATAAAATAGTCATTTTTGTAATTCTTTTACAATTTAATAACACGAATATATGTATTTAAAATATTTTTAATAAACCTTATCTTGTATACATCAAGTGCACCGTGCAACTCAAATATATTTTTATAAGGTTATACAAATACTATTGAAAAGTCACACATATTATTAATGAAAAATATATTTCTAAAAATACACTTTTTAGTAATAATATATGTGAATTTTCAATAATAATTATTGTAACTTTTTAAAAATATACTAAAATTGCACAGCGCACTTGGTGCACAAGAAACTTACTTTTTAAATAAAATTATAAAATAATCATTTTTGTAATCATTTATACTATTTATTAACACAAGCGCAGGCATACACATTTTTATTGATTTAATTAAAGTATTTTCAATAAAATTGTAAATTAATTATCTTTGTAATCTTTTTTAACTAATTATTAATATAAGTGCATATATATACATGTTTAATGATCGTTTTAGTTAAAATATATTCAATAAAATTATAAAATAATCACATTTGTAAGCTTTTTTACTATTTATTTGCATGAGTATATACACATTTTTTTATCATTTTAATTAAAATATTTTTAATAAAATTATAAATTAATCATCATTGTAATCTTTTTTTCACTAATTATTAATACGAATGTATGTATATGTGTTTGATGATTGTTTTAATTAAAATATTTTCAATAAAATTATAACATAATCATATTTGTAATCTTATTTTACTATTTATTAACACGGTTACTTATAATATATGTACCTTTCTTGATAATTTTAATTAAATTTTTTTAATAAAATTACCGAATGATCACTTTTTAATATTTTTCACTATTTATTAACATGTTACATGAGTGCATGTATACACACAATTTTTTATCGTTTTAATTAAACTTAATTAATAAATATAATTAATTAGTATTATATACTATAATATTTACATATATTAAATTAATTTAAAAATAATTTTTAAATTAAAAAATTACATTAGATTGGGGTTCTGCTGTCTAAACCCTATTAATACAACTGTTTTAAACTGTTGTCTCATGCATTTTTTTAATATTTAGTGTCAAAACTGCTCTTCAAATGGAATTTTAGAAAGCGGTTTTGAAAAGAACTATCTAAGTGGAGCTGTCTAAGTTAAAATGTGTAGTAAGGATAGTAACACATACGATGGAGCAAATGTATGTTGCTATCATATAAATGTTGTTCCTTTTACATATATTCATTTATTCTTATAGAGTAAATATTTTTTATATAATATAAAGAGTAAAATGAGTGTTATTATAAAAATAAATACTCCCTCTGTCCCGCACAAATTTGCACACTTTCCTTATTTGGACGTCCCACACAAATTTGCACACTACTAAAAAATGAAGCATTGATTTACGTGCACACTCACAAACTTTTACACATATTTACCCATATACCACTACTTTATATATAAAACTATTTTTTCTTAAAAAATGTGCCGTCCCGTAGGGTGCAAATTCCTACGGGACGGAGGGAGTATGAGTTTTTCATAAATTTAATTATTTTATACGAATAATTATTTTTTTATATAATAACATAAGTAAAGTAGTAAAAGTGTGTTACTACCTGAAACAATATAGATAGGTTTAAATGAATTATAAATAAATTAAGAAATAGTGAAATACATATTTGCTCTTATATAAATACAGTTTGTTCTTACACTAGTAACACACATTTGTCCATATAGTAACACATATTGGGGAGCAAATGCATTTTACTACGTATTACTGTAAGAGTAAATGTATGTTACTGTATATACAAATATTTATTTATCCTTATAAAAATATATATTTTACTTATAATAACGCATGTAAGGTATTAAAAAAAATATTATTGCATTAACAACATATTATCAAAATAAATCAATAAAAATTAAATAAAAACCACATATTTATTCTTGCAAATATACGTGTTCTTCCTATAGTTACTATAAAAGTAAAAATTAATTTTTTAAGGATTAGTAACACAAATTTTTTCTTTTAATAATACACTTGTCTATATAGCAGTGATGCAGAAATCGGCCTAGGCGCTAGGCGGCCCTTGCCGATCCGATTTCTGCAAAATCGGTCCTTTTAGGCATTTTCGAGTCTAGGCTGCCCTAGCCGGTTTTAGGCGGCCAAAATTTTTATTTTTTAAAAAAAAAACTAAAAAAAAAAACTAGGCGTCCGCCTAGGCGGCCAAAAAGTGTTCGATTACCGATTTCCGACTTCTACAACCTTGCTATATAGTAATACAGTTTGAAAGCGAATATTTAAAATAATGTTGGCGTGCAATTTCTTGGTTTTCGTTATGTGCATGTGTTGTAGATTCACATTTTTTAAACATTTTGACCCGTTTTTTAATTGAACCGTGGCTTATTTTTGACAAGTTTCACAGTAGAATATTTTACACTAGTTTGCCATATATATAATACTTCACTCTTCTCATATGAATTTGCACAGTTTTTATTTGCATGCCTCACATGGATTTAAACATTACTAAAAAAAATATTAATTTGCATGCATACTCCCAAAAATATACTTAGATATATATTTATTCATATATTATTATTTTAATTAATAATTATAATGTTCATAATAAATCTGCATCTCCTGAAGTGGAAATTAATATGAGATGGATTGTCTAGTATTTTAGAGATCCATTTTGTATCATGCCTGAGAAAAATGTGGAGTAACCTACATCCCAATAATTGCTTCTCCAAGTGGGATGTTATAATATGGCAGTAAACATTTGGTTTCTTTCCGGACAAGTTGTGAACATGTTTTAGGTTCAATCCCTTTCGGATAGCCGCCGGAAGTTCGATACGAGTATTTACTATTTCCAGTCTATTTTTTAAAAATTACATTCTACGACCTACGTTTCATAGCAACTTGCAAGGGGGAGAGAGACACACAAATAAAGAAAAAAAAATAAAAAAAAAAAATTTTGAGGGGTAATTTGATAAAATTTTATGTAAAAAAAGTAAAAAAGTTAGTTTGATTGAGTGTAATGTGGACCCAAAAAGTGAAAAAGTAATGACATTTTGTGTAAATATATAGATATTGTGAGGGCGAAGTTTATTTACTATTTGCAGTCTACTTTTTAAAATTACATTCTATATGTTATTTAAAATGTAATTAGAGCATATATAATGTGTACCACATAGAGCCGTCGAAATGGGTTGGGCCCGTTGGGCCTGCCTGCCCCACCATAATAAAATGAGGGTTGAGTCAAGTATTTCTAAGCCCGTATACATTTATTATGTTACTATTTTATTTTATAAATTTAGTTGAAATATTAGTTCATAATATTTTTCAAAAAATTTTTTTGGGATAAACCACTGAAACCCGTAGCCCACCATTAAATGAGTTGGGTTGGAGTTTATGCGGTCTGCCTCGCCCTGTCCCGCTGACCCGTTTTGACAGCTCTAGACTGCCACAATGGTTAGAATTGTTGAGATGGATCGATGGAGCAGCAAAAACTCGTTATTTGACGAGACGGGATTGCCCTCTTAACAAGCGGGTTGTCAAAATTACAGTCCAATCCATACCGCTAGCCGTGCGTTTCGAATTTTGACCAGTATGCACACTTTTTTTTTAGTACCAAGAATTTAATTTAGTCTCAGTCTTATATGTATTTGGTGCACCGTGCATTTCAAGTGTATTTTTAAAAATTACGTTATTTATTATTAAAAAGTCACACGTGTTATTACTGAAAGGGTTAATTCTATATAAATACACCACCTTTTACTCAACTTTCAATTTAATCCTGAACTTTACGATTTTTGTAAAAAATCCCAACCTTTTAAAGAGTTCTAATTCGATACACACTTTTTTTCTTCTTCCGGCCAGCAAATGATGACATGTCAACGCCGAAGCTGCCACACTGGCGTACACGTGTGAAATTATTTTTTTATATATTTTTTTCACATCTTATATTAATATATATAAATAACAAAATTTTAATCTTGGCAGATCCCCTTTTTCCAGTGGAGGCAACGACGGCAGCAACACGGCGGCGCCCTCCTCGTAAGGGAACCTCAGTCGGGAGCCCTGTTTCAGATGATAGAACACGGCGGAAACGAAAATTTTGTTATATATATATATATATATATATATATATATATATATATATATATAT
>JAPKLY010000332.1:320138-465901 GCA_026898435.1 Prunella vulgaris | reverse complement strand
GTTTGGGATTAATCCTTCCATTCCCACCGCCTATGTCCTTTATACATATCTATTTATTATTTTATTTATTCTTTTAGTTAGTAACTAGCTAGTTACCGCCTTACCTTAACTTAGTTATTAAGTTACTATATATATATATGCCTATATATTATTATTATTATAACTTATTACTACTAGCCGTCCTAACATATGTATATATATATTATTATCTTAGCTACTAACTAATTACTAATAATATTTTATTATTATCAGTAAACTATTAATGCTATATATATGTATATATTTATTTTAGTTTACATTTAATTACTATAATTAATACTCAAATAATCTATACTTAATTTACACCTCTAATACCAAAATAATTTGCACAACATGTTTATGTCTCACTAGAGTCTCAAATAAAATAAACAAGGACCTTTTTATTAATAAACAAATAAAGATATATACCAATTCAATAAATACTTTAACATTTAAAAGTAGAGTAATTAGCATAACATCACAAATAATATGTGAGTAATATAAAATATATTCAAATAGTAAATAACATGATAATAATTAAAGTGCACATAATGTATCAAATATATCCAAGTAATTATAAATTATCAAATAAATAATTTAAATGCACATAAGGCATGTAGTATATATATTTAAGCAGTTAGCATATAAATAAATAAAATGCATACAACATATGAAATATATTAGCCAATGAGTAGTGAGAAGCTCGGGTATTACATATATATTAATATAAGATGTGAAAATATATATAAAAAAAAATAATTTCACACGTGTACGCCAACGTGGCAGCTTCGGCGAGACACATCATCATTTGCTGGCTGGAAGAAAAAAATGTGTATCGAATTGGAACTCTTTAAAAGGTTGAGATTTTTTACAAAAATCGTAAAGCTCGGGATTAAATTGAAAGTTGAGTAAAAGGTGGTGTATTTATATAGAATTAACCCTTACTGAAAAGTTAATTTTTAAAATAATAATATGTATAACTTTTTATTATTATTTTATTTAAATTTTTAAAAATACACTTAAATTGTACAATAAATTACGCTCTACTTTAAATTATATTACCATGGTACTTATGTGTTTAATGCATATATTGATGAAATATTTACTATATTAGTGATATGACAATTAAGTAGTGCTTATGCATGTGTTCCCAAGTTGATGAGAGCTTATTTTCAAACTACAATTACGAGGCTGAGCCGCAAAGTGTACATACCAATAGGATACTTCACTTTATAAAGTAATTAATTAATAAATAAAAATGGCACTGAATGCAAATATGAATCTAACAGAAGGATGCTTTACTTTCTTTTATCTTTTGCTACAAAAATTGATTATAAATGTTTAAAATGTGAGTTAACGTTTTGTTCCAATAATATGTAATAATAAATGTTGAATATTTACATTTTTTTACAATTTTTTGTCTTTTGGCTAACCTTAGGCACCACCATAAATTAATTAATTTTTATATTCATATGTATATATAAAAAAAATTCAAAATTTCACACATTTTTTCACAGGGATAAGAATGTTTTTTTCTTTATTCTCTCTTATTATCTTTTTTCAACATATGAAATTGTGAATTTTATGTATTAATATAAATTAAATTAAAAACAATATTCTTAATCCCAATGTTCATTAAATTCACTCACTCAGAATGATTCGAATCTTACCGGATAATTTTCACATCCAAAAATTGACGTCCAACATTTCCATCCTACCAAGAGGTCACCACGAATAGCTTCTCTGTGGCAATAGCATTTGACCGTATGTTAGGTTCTACTAGAATAAGATTTTTTTTTGATTTCGTGCTCCAATTTCGATCGAGATTTGGGAGTGTTCTTCTAGGGTTTTTGTTCTTCGCGAGTTGTTTCTTCTTTGGGGATTCTGAATCTGAATAGTGTGGTGTATATTGTGCATTTAGTTATTAGATTTTAATTATTCTTTTTATTTTAAGAAAAACTGCAAATTATTTTTCGATCGATCTGCATAGATCACATGTGATATGCATGTATATTTATAGATCACATGTGATATGCATAATCGAACTTAACAATATTATTCCTAGATCGAACATTGATCATCTAACATGTATATTTATAAATTAATTAAAAATGCATACATACATTGTTTGTCAGTAATCCCTCCAACTTAGTGTATAGCTAGTCTTTTCTCAACCGCCGATATAATACCCCTACAATTAAATAATTAATTAAAATATAAATAAAAAATAATTAGTGCTACACATTAATATAATATGTAATAGAATAATACATTATTATATAATCATGACATAGTACATTATTAATTAAATACAATATACATTATAATAATTAATAATTAATATAGAAATTATATCAAACACAATTAAATAATTAAACAACAAATTTAAAAATTAACTTATTAATTAAACAAGTAAGTAAAAAATCAATAATAAATAAGTACTACTAATTAAATATATAATTAACTAATTAAATATTAACTAATTAAATAATTACTAATATATAATAAATCAACAAATAATTAACATTAGCAACCTAATTAATTATATATACACATATATATACATATACATACAACATATATATACACACAAATAATATATATATTTAAAGAAATTTATAAAATTTAATCGATTAAAATGAAAAAAATTACCGTAGAAATGTAATTAACTTCGTAGAGAACATAGCCCGACCGGTGGAAGTGAATTTTCCGGCACCAGGCGGCGGCGGCAGACGAAAACGGCGGCGGCAGTGTTTGGGGGAAAAAAAAAAGGGTTTGTGGGCTGCTGTGAAAAAAACCCGATTTTGGTATATATGTAACTGTTTTGCGAGGGCCCACCCTCGTTAACTGACGAGGGCCGCTACGCTCGTAAACCGGCGAGGGTTAAACCCTCGACTCGGTCCGATTTAGTAAAGGCGAGGGATCTGTGCTCGCGAACTGGCGAGGGGCGAGGCGCTCGCAAACCGGCGAGGGTTATGCCCTCGTTTCGGTCCGGTTCAAGGGCTTGGCGAGGGTAAACGCTCGCTACTTAGCGAGGGATCGAACCCTCGCGACTTTTGCGACGGTATTTTGCTCGTTATCCGGATTTGCCCTCGTTAAATTTTAAAAATTTTGACCCTCGTTAAAGCCCTCTTTAAATTTATTTTTTAAAGAGGGAACCCCAACCCCTCACTAAATTCCCTCTTTATTTCATCATTTTTTTGTAGTGATCGTACTATTGTTAATTTAACTTAATGGATTTTTTAATACAGTCAGCGTGCCACATAGGATTCCGTTTCCGCGTGAGCCAATTCCACTTAAAAATATAATACGTGATCGGCACGTGAGTAAAACGACATCAATTTATGTCATCTAGCGACTTGGGACTAATTTGGTTAGATTTAAATTGTTATGGGACTAAATTGAAACATTACATAGTTATGAGACCAAATAAAAAAAATAGAAAAGTTACGGGACGATTTTGGTATTAATCCCTAGTTTATAAGCTCTTTAAAATATTTTATAAGTTGTTTAAGAGTTTATAAAATGTTTTAGAGTATTTGGTAAAATATGATGTTTGATAACTTATATGATCTATAAAATAAGTTTCATATATTTTTTAAGCTGTAAAAAAATAAGTTGGTATATCTGAATTTATTTTTTGAAACACCTCTACCTCCACCCACCCGCCTTACCCCAGTCTCGCAACCACTCTACAACGCATATCTCAACATAAAAAATAACAAAATAATTATTTTTATTAAAATTAATTTTTAAAAAAATTATCAAAAAACTTATATTAGTTAAACATTTTAATAATTTATAAATTATTTAAAAATAATATATTATGACAATTTATAAAATATTAAAACTTATAAAAAATTTAAAATTAAATTTAGTCAAACTTCTTAAAAAAAATACTATAGTGATCCCACGTCCGAACACATGACAGTGTTATGTTTTTTTTTTTTTTTTTACTTTCTTTTTGAAGGAATGTTTGAAACTTTTCTCAAGGTTTTCTGTAATTCATAGTTAAATAAATAATTAAAACAACAAGAAAGCACACCTTTTCAATTTTCTAAAAATGGTTTGTGACCTAAGAGAGCATTAATTATCAATTATTTAAAACCATCTTTTGACCGTGTGGGGATGTTAGCAATAACAAGTAAAAGAGTAAGATTTTATAAAAAAAAGTTTAAAATTTTGAATAGAGTTTATAAACACTCTTTAAATATACTGATAGTCTATTGTCTTTAACACATTATTATCATTATACTTGCATAAATTTTATGACATCAATTGATACATTTAACATATATTAAAGATAGTTAAATATAAAATATACTTTTAAATTAGAACAAAGAAATCGGTGTCAACGTCCGGAATAAAAAAATCATAAACGAACACTCCTGTTACGGAGGTGTTATCACCTAACATGAATGCACTTTTTTAGAAAAAAGTATATATAATTAGAGTTTTAGGAGTTAATTTGATTAATTTTTATATATTAAATACTCCCTCCGTTCCGCTATAAGTTGCTCGTTGCTTTTGGGCACACGAATTAAGGTAAAAGTGAAAAAGTATAAGTGATGTGATGGAAAAAATGAAAAAGTATAAGTGATGGAGAAAAATAAAAAAGTAATGAAAATAGTGTAAAAAAATATTAAAAATAATAATAAAGAAGTGAATAGTAGTTTCCAATAAAGGTAAAAAAACAATGAGTAACATATAATGAGACGGACAAAAATGGCAACATGAGCAACTTATAGTGGGACGGAGGGAGTACATAAATTGATTAAATTGAATAGTGTGCTAAAAAATAATAATATAATTATATGATACCAAGGGTTAGTTTATGAAGTGATTCCTTTTTTATATATTGCAAAAATAATTATGGGATAGAAGAATAAGACAAATATAAAAAATAATAATTATTGGATTAAAAAAATATTATTTAAATGGGCAGAAATAGAGTTGTCCTAGATTGATTTTTTTTTTTAGAAAAAATTACAATATTCCAAATGTCTAAATTAAATTGAAACTAAGTTAAAGATGATAATTATATTTATAATTAAATTTGTAAATTCAAAAATATAAAACCCGGAGAGGACAGAGGATTCTGTGTTATAGTTGGGTCAAAAAAATAATTCTCCATTATATTAATTGGTGTATGCACGATATAAGTTGCTTTGGAAATATGTACAGATTCACAAAGTAAACTTATTTTATCAAAAAGAATTTATCAAAATAAAAGTAAAACATCAGAATTATTAAAACAAAACCAATCAGTGTTGGGGTGTGCGATTGAAAATCCTTTCGTCGGTACTGTGGGTGAGGAGGAGAATCTTCAAAATAAAATCTCCAATCGTTAATAGTACAACCGACTAAAATGAATTTCGAGATAAAAGTATTCAATGTTTGAGGGAATTCAATACGCATTTATTTGGTCGTGTCATCTAACCAGTCGGAACTGTGAACGACGACTGGATTTTCAGTTGAACATCTCTATTTTTACCCCTACTTTGATAAATTCTTTTGAAAACGTATCTATTAAACTAATTGTCAAATCCATAATGTTACTTAAATAATTAGATTTGAAAAATTAAGTATTTGTCCTTTTCCCCATTCTCAAAGAGAATATATAAAGTATGTACCAACGCATTAATTATGTGCGGTCTTTGCAATTATGGAAAGGCCACAATTGAACTTGACGATAAATTTCTTTTAAGTAATCGGGCTTTTCCTAATTATAGTGCAGAAGAATTTTGGAACTGAAAAAAAAGCGCGTCTTAGGCAGCACGCTTTATTGGTAAAAGAAATTCACACTCATCAAGCCCATAATAATTCCCTGCATGATTCCATTCCATATTATTCTCTCATCCTTATGAAAACTTATTGTAAAATCATTAGTCCCAAAGGAAATATGTTAATACTAATTTTTAAATAATTTTCACTGAAAAAAAAAAAAATGTACTACACTCTCTATTTACTAATCTTAGGGTATGTTTGGTTCGTAAGATAAAAATATCTATCCGCCAAAAACATGCATGATTTTAACGGATAGATACTTTTATCTTACAAACCAAATGAACCCTTATTCTCTTTCTCTTTTTAAAAATAAAGTATACTCACAAATAAAAATTTGAACATAATAATATATATCTATTTTTATTACTTTATCTCTTTTAATATAATACTAATTTGGACACCACAAATAAAATTTTGGACTCCTAAATTTTCATTACTTTATCTATTTTTAATATAATACTAATTTTCATTAAATATCAACATGCTAAAAAAATGTAACTGTTGATAAAAGGAATTAACTTTCATGATTGAAGAGAGATTAAAGTATAAACAGGCTGCAGGACAGGTTGCTCGCTAAGCTGCTCGCCTGGAAGCTCGCCTGATTCTAAGGTGGGCAAGGCAACGAGCCCACGTGGCCATCACACAGCTTGCTCGCCTAAGTGCTCGCCGAGGTGCTCGCCAACTTGTGTTCCCGAGCCCTGATGTGACGAAGCATCAAGCCCACGAGGCCAAGATCAAGCTGCTCGCCATGTTGCTCGCCCGGCTGCTCGCCATGTTGCTCGCCCTGCTGCTCGCCACGATGACTCAAGGATGGCAAGGCAACAAGCCCACGTGGCCATATCCGAGTTGCTCGCCAACCTGCTCGTCTGACTCAGAGGTGGCGAGGCATCAAGCCACTTGATCAAGCTAAAGGTGCTCGCCCACCTGCTCGTCGCCTTGCTCGCCAAGCCCGGGGGTAGCGAGGCATCAAGCCACGAGGTCAAGCCTAAAGGTGCTCGCCCACCTGCTCGCCACATTGCTCGCCCAGCTGGTCGACCCTTCGCTCCCAGGAATGAAGATACAAGATGTCCAAAGAATCTAAGAGGAAGGCATAGGTCGTTAGGGTTAGAGTTAGTGGGACGAGTCCTTAAGGTGGGGACAAGTGGAGGACACTTGTCACCATCAGAAGCCATGTGGCTTAAAATAATGCCACCTCACTCATAGGATGGTATAAATAGTTGTAAATTTCTCATTTGTAAGGATCTGAAATTTCCTACACAAGAGATATATCACAAGAATTTCTCTCTCTACAATTCTCTCTATTATCCTTATAATTAACCAAGATCATATCTTTGATTATTGATTGAGTGATTCCATAAGATTAATTAGCCACATAAACTTTCCATTATAAGAATTGCTCAACAATTTGGCGCTAGAAGGAGGGTCCGAACCTCCGTCGATCAAAGAATTCACGTTCGTTCTTCGTTTTCTCAAGAACAACCCTTCAAGTTTTGTGAATTGTGTGAAGAACAAAAGGGTAATCTTCAAGCGTAAGTGTTTTCGAGAAAAACTCTTTATTTTTTAGAACACGAACTAGAAAAGATTTCTCTTAGGAATTTATTTCCCAACACAATTTCACCAAAATGACGAGACATACATACGACGATTCCCATGATGAATCCCGTACCACCTCGACAAGTCGGAGGTGGAAGGGAAAGAAACCTTCAGGATGCCAACATGTTGGACAAGCCCGTGTCCCGGCTTTACCAGCGGCGCCAATTAGACCTCAAATTGAAGACACTTTGGAGTAGATGGTAAAGACGCCCGAAGACATCGAGAGGGCGATGGCCATGTTGCAGCAAATGCAAAGGTCAGGTGGTGGTGACTCATCAGCCTATGATCCAAGTAGACCCGAAGGAGACAGGGCATGAGACGCGGATGAGTTACCATGAAGAGGAGGCTAGTAGTGGACGTGTCATCCCGGAGAATTCAAAGGGCAAACAAAAGATGAGTGATCGTCTAGGACCCCAACCTAGATGATCAGACCAGCGACCAGATGGTCGACTAGCTGGGCGACCAGCTGTGCGAACAGAAGAACAGCCCAGACATCAAGGGTCACAAGGTGATAGGCATGTTGAGCCAAGTCATCATTCCGGGAGTGGAAGGTCCAGGTATTCCCAGCATCAGGAGCATTGCGAGTCAGACGTAAGACATCAACGTAGGCCCATTCAAGAACGTTTAAGGAGACGGGCATCTGAAAGGTTGGGCCCAAACGCTGCAAGTAACCTCCAACGACCACACCGGGAGGTCGCCCGAAGTGAGGGATTGCCGGGGGCAGCACGTCAATATGAGGTGCACCCGGAACAGCCTCGAGGAGGGGGATCATCTCGGGGGTCGTCAATCTTGGAGATAGAGAAGTTGAAAAAGGCAGTGGAGGACTTGCAACAACAGGTGGCCACCAAGGACAGAGTCGAGACATACACTTCCCTCCCGGTTTCACCATTATCTACAACCATCCTCACGGCACCAATCCAAAAGAAGATACAGTTTCCATCACTGGTACTGTACGAAGGAGGGTCTAACCACAAGGTCCACATCTCGAAATATGCTGACTACATGATCTCCATGGGGGCGTCAGACGCGACACAGTGTCGGAATTTCCCTTTAACTCTTGGAGATCGCGCACATAGATGGTTCTCAGCCATAGCACCCGGATCTATCCAATCGTTTGGCCAGTTGACCCGAGAATTCATATCCCACTTATCGGGATTTGGACCGTACCTGACACAGAAAGATCGACTGGCCAATATCTCGCAAGGGGCGGAAGAGATGGACCAGCAATATCTGGAACGATTCGATAAGATCCTTTTGGAGGGAGAATCAGTTAGTGATGACACCAAGATTGTTGCGGTTATGGCGGGTCTGCGTAAAGGAACATATCTGTGGAAAGAGATGCATTTAGCTAGTCCTAGTACATACGCAGAGTTCCGCCACAAGGCCGGTATATATGTGGCAATGCAAAAAGCTATGGCTAGACAGTTGGGCACGGAAACTGACGAGAAGAAGAGTGGCAAGAAACCCGGAGGAAGTGGGTATAAGGCTCCTAAAAATCTAAAATCATTTGGAGAGACAGCGGAGTACAAAGAAAAGTTAAACCTGGTGCTAACTACCACAATCGACCACGTCTTCACAACTGTGAAAGATCAAGACATGTTGACTGCACCCCGGAGGATCCGACAAGATCGAAGCAAGTTAAACCCAAACAAATTCTGTGCTTATTATCAGAGTATCGGACACTTCACCAGTGAGTGTCGAGACCTCTTAAAACAAGTGTGGAAGTTCTACGAAGACGGGAAGCTTGTCAAATTCGTTAAGAAAGCTCCGGGGAAGAGACAACGACAGCCGAGGCAAGCAGATTCAGATGATGAGGATGACGATGAAATGGAAAGGGCCCCGAATAGGCAAGTGCGAAGAGGTCCACCAGCAATGCCGACACATCAGGAACCTAACCTGGAAATCCTCATATTTGAAGAGATTGGCTCAGCTGGGGGAATGATTGATGGTCGTCCCGCATCCAAAAGACAAAAGAAGGTGGAGATCCGGGCGGTCAATCAAGTATAAGAGACGGGGTCCGGATCGAAAGCATCAGCTAAACCAACTGTGGACTTGGTCTTTTCGCAAGCAGACCTCAAAGGAATCCTGACACCGCACAACGACTCCCTGGTTATCAGTGCCAATATCATAAACACACGGGTGCACCGACTGCTAGTGGATACTGGAGCTTACAACATCTTGTTCAAGAAGACACTAGATCAGTTAGGAGATTACGAGTCTTATATAGAAGACTGTAATCATAAAATAGTGGGATTCGGAGAGGATGTGACCATCCCACTAAGTATAATAAGACTGTCTGTAGAACTTGTAGCACTTGAGGACCCGAAGAGAAGGATGACTAGGTTGTTAGATTTTCTAGTCGTAGATTAACCATCCTCCTACAACGGGTTCCTCGGACGCCCCTTCATTTCAGAATTCAAGGCCGCATGTTCTACTTACTACTATTGCATTAAATTCCCAACACTTAAGGGTGCAGGTACAATTAAAGGAGACCAGAAGAAAGCACGAGAATGCTTATTGACTCTGAAGAAGCCTGTTACCCAGGTGTTGGTATATGAAGACATAGCATCTCAACACTCCCTAGATGAACCTAACATCTTGGATGCTATCTCCATCGAGACCGAGATGATGGAAGTGGATCAAACGCAGGAGGAGATGGAGATAGATGATATACCCTTACGAGGTCAGCAGGCCGAGGGGCAGGCAGAAAATAACGCGGAGGGTCGAGGTGATATGCCAACAACGGTAATCGGGCGGATGATGATGCGGAACCAGCACCGGAGGGTCAAACAAGTGAGTCAGATGATGTTGAGCCCCGGCTGGGTTACGAGCCAATCCCGATGGAGATGGATATCGTTTGGAGGGGCCCATCGATGATCCAAGATGGAAGGACAAAAAACGACGTGCCACTCCAGTCGAAGACTTGAGGTCCATACAGGTAGATCCCAATAAAAAGGACTTAGAACTTTTTATTGGGGTAGAGTTAGAAGAACCCTACAGAAGCAGAATGGAGGAGTTCCTTCGGGCCAATCTCGATGTGTTCGCATGGTCACATGAGGACATGACGGGTATACCGGTAGAACATGCATGTCACCGCCTCAACATTGACCCCACAAAGAAGCCCGTCCGCCAGAAGAGAAGGAAGTATGGACCTGATAAGTATGAAGCATTAACCGGCGAGGTGAAGAAGCTTTTGGACAATAAGCTTATAAAGGAGGCACTATGTCCTCAATGGGTGGCAAATCCCGTCCTGGTCAAGAAGCCAAACGGAACGTGGAGACTCTGTATAGACTTCACAGACCTCAACGCCGCGTGTCCAAAGGATAACTTCCCGTTGCCTCACATAGACCAGCTGGTGGATAACACGGCAGGACATGAAATAATGACTTTTATGGATGCCTTTACAGGTTATCATCAGATTGCCATGCAGCCAGATGATCAAGAACATACAACTTTCTATACAAATAAAAATTTGTTATGTTGGAAGAGGATGCCCTTCGGGTTAATCAACGCCGGCGCCACGTACCAAAGACTTGTCAACAAGATGTTCAATCAACACCTTGGCGACACAATGGAGGTCTATGTCGATGACATTGTGGTAAAGAGCCTCAGAAAGGAAGATCACTTGGAGCACCTCAAGCAAGCGTTCGACATCATGAGATCATATAACATGAAACTTAATCCAAAGAAGAGCAGTTTTGGGTACAGTCCGGCAAATTCTTGGGGCATCTGGTGAGCCAACGGGGCATTGAAGTCAACCCTTCACAAGTCAAATGCATTTTAGAGATGGGACCACCGAAGGACGTACGAGCTGTTCAAAGACTCACGGGATGTCTCGCAGCATTGAACAGATTCATATACAGATCCGGAGATAAGAACATGTCATTCTTTGAGTCCATCAAAGGCAAAGACATCTACAAAAGAACCGGGAAAAACAACTATGTTTGGACTCATGCATGTCAAAGGGCATTCGAAGATATAAAAAGCTATCTCAGCAACCCCCAAATCCTGTCAAAGCCCGTCCCAGGAGAAAATTTATATTTGTACCTGACGGCATCGGAGGTGGCCATAAGCTCAGCCTTAGTACGTGCGGAGGGCAAAACACACCTGCCAATCTACTATGTCAACCAAGTGTTACATGAGGCAGAGCTGCGATATTCCCCAATGGAGAAGTTGGCATACGCATTGGTGGTGAGCGTAAGGAAGCTCCGGCCCTACTTCTTCGACCACCAGGTGGAAGTCTTAACGACATTCCCCTTAAGGCAAATCTTACACAGACCCGACACTGCCGGACGATTGCTAAAATGGTCACTAGAGGTCAGCCAATATGGTATAACCTACGCTCCCCGAACAGCGATCAAAGGGCAGGCTCTAGCAGACTTCATAGTAGAGCTAACCTACCCTCAAGATCCGACGAGGGGACGTATACACCCATGGCACCTCTACGTAGACGGCTCAGCAACAAGTTCCGCAGCCGGTTCAGGTGTTGTCCTGGTGAGTCCCGACAAGCAAGTATTCACCTCAGCAATAAGGTTCGACTTCCTAGCAACCAACAACGAAGCCGAATACGAAGCACTTATTGCTGGATTGAGACTATCATTAGCTGTGGGGGCAACTAGACTTCAAATTTTTGGGGATTCGCAGCTAATAGTATCTCAAGTCCGAGGTGAATACGAAGCAAAGGATCGACAAATGATCATCTACCAAAGGATTGTTGCACACCTGATATCCAAGTTCGATCAAGTATACATTGAGCAGATCCCCCTACTAGAGAACACACAAGCGAATGCTCTAGCTCGTCTAGCTACAAGCACTGGAGAACCAAGTATCTCGGAGGTGGTGGTCACATAGCTAACGAATCCTTCAAACATTTGATTATATTAATCAAGTGTTGAAGAGGGGACAACAAATAGTGAACCACCAACAAATGATGGACGACTGGCGTACACCCATTGCTAAATAGTTAACTAGTGGAGAGCAGCCGGGAGATCCGTGGGAAGCACAACGGGTTGTGAAGCAAGCTGCTAGATACACGATGGTCGAAGGACAGTTGTACAAAAGGGGGATCTCATTGCCATAACTCAAATGTCTCTCCCCGGAGGAAGGTCAAAAAGTGTTGGAAGAGATCCATGAAGGAATATGTGGAGATCACACCGGGGGGCAAGCCCTAGCCTACAAGACTATTAGGCAAGGGTACTATTGGCCGACGCTGCGAAAGGATGCTACCAAATATGCTAAAAAATGTTTGAAGTGCCAACAGTTTGCTCCAAGTATTCACATTTACTTGGGGTATCGACTTGATCGGCCCATTCCCTCCCGGAAAAGGTGGAGTAAAATTTGTAGTAGTGGCCGTGGATTATTACACCAAGTGGGCCGAAGCAGAAGCTTTACGACGATAACCCAGGAAAAAATGATAAGCTTCATTTGGAAAAACTTGGTATGCAGATTTGGGTTGCCACAGTCTATCGTCACAGATAATGGAAGACAATTTGATGGGAATAAGCTCAGAGATTTCTGCACATCATGGGACATCAAGAAACATTACTCCACACCATATCATCCTCAATCAAATGGACAAGTCTAAGCTGTAAATAAGATCTTGAAACACATTCTGAAAATCCGGTTGGAGGAAAGAAAGGGTAGTTGGGCCGACGAGCTGCCAGAAGTCCTATGGACCTATAGGACGTCTTATAGAACAAGTACCGGGGAGACACCGTTTACCATGGCTTTTGGAGTCGAAGCTGTCATCCCGGTGGAGGTCCAACATCGGACGTGGAGGATAATCAAGTATGATGAAGAATCAAACGAAGAGGATATGAGTGTGGAAAAGGATCTGATTGAAGAGACAAGAACTTCGGCGGAGCTTAGAAATGTCGTCTACAAACGACGAGCAGAAAAGTATTACAACTCACAGGTCAAGGATAGAAGGTTCAAGGCTGGCGACTTGGTGATGAGATGGATATTGGCGGTTCCTACAGGAGTATTTGGTCCAAGATGGGAAGGTCCGTTCAAAGTAACGACGAGCTGGCCGAATGGGACATATGACTTGGAAGATATGCAAGGCAACCCTTCGTCGTACACCTGGAACGCGGCACATCTCAAGAAATTCTACCAATAAAGACTTGTACAAATTTTCTTTTGAAACCTTGCTCGCCCAACATGTATAGGGTATCGTTTTAGATAAAGTCAAACCTGTAAGGTCATATTATGTTGAATAAAGAAGATATTTCCTTTCAAGATGGTGTATCGAAAGACGTCTCAAGTTATAAGCTGAAAAAGACTTACAAGTCAAAAATAAAGGTAAGGTATTGAGACTAACCCTACGGATATAACCGACAAAAGAGAGTCCTTACCAATCAATAAGCCCACATCGAAAAAGATGGAAAATAAAGGTGTAAATTCGCGATTCCGCAAAAGGAAAAGTAAGACGAATCAATTAAAACACCATACATAAAAATGAGCAATAAATAACTTAGACACAAACGTTACTAAAGACACAAACAAGTTCGATAGAAAGGAAACTGCATGTTCATTAATGACAAAAGGAATTCAAATACATATGGGGCACCTTCGAGGGTGAAAAAGCAAAAAAGTTACAAGTAAAAACCAAAGACAAAAAAGTTCAAGGCAAAAGAAGGTCAAGCACCCTACTGCTCGCCTGCCTGCTCGCTGGCACCCTGGGGGGAGAGACCTGGAAGAACCACAATCGGCGATAGACCCTCGGTGTCAACCATCGCATCATTCTCAGCATCAATCTGAAGAGGGGGATAGTTTCCACCAATGATCTTAAGAGTGGGAGGCACGACACTAAGGTCGACGCCCATCTCCTCGAGATCACCGATGTCAACCACCAAACCCTCCTTGAGAGGACGCTCAGTGAGGAAATCGGTAAACTCTTTCTTCAGGGCCGTCCAAGGGTCTTCATTCTCACAACGGCATGGTGGTAGGCTCGGAGGTTCTCGGCGAAGGCATAAACGAACCTGAAGTCAGACGATTCGGCTCGAATGTCGGCTACATCATCAGCACTGTAGCACTCGGTATGTGTTGCCTTGTGCTCGGCCAGCTGAGTCCGGGTAGTCTGGAGTTCTCTTTCTAACTCAGTTATCTTTCCCCGAGCTACCCGACCCTCCTCTAGTTGAGCTCGGATGCTGGCCAAATCAGCACGGAGGCCATCAGCTTTGGCTTGGGCTCGTTCGACACTTGCAATCGCGGACTGTTCAGCATCTAATGAGGCTTTAACCTTAACCTCCAAGGTCACCGCCTTCTTCTTGGCTTCGTCCCTTTCCTTCCTCAAGGTGTCATTCAACACCGCATACGACTTCTCCAAAGTCACGGCCTGCTCGATGGCGCGCTGAGCAGTGATAAGAGCACCACTCGAATGATGCATGGCCGTGCGGATGTTGTCAGTTAATGACTGGCGTTGAATGGTAGCATCCTGAGGTTGGGTCCAATGGCAAACGACAGACTCGACGGCTCCCCAAACCGAACCTTTAAGCTCATTAAGGGTCTTAGGAGGCCGAGCGAGAGCGAACTGATGAACCGCCGGGCTCCGATGTTGATAACAGGAAGGATCATACCTGCATAGGAAGTTCATACAAGATAACACTTAGAAAAATTTTCAAATAAAAATTTCCAAGTACAAATGTGTTAGAGGTTTTGAAGAATGTTACCCTGCCGCTCGATCCTGATCCCATCCAAGGATGGAGATATCCGACAACTGCCCGACAGAGCGAATGGGTGCGGGGGCAGTAGAAGTGCCGGCAGAGACTGGAAGAGTGGATTCTGGGACCTCAGCCGGACCCGAACCTCCTGAACCCGAGGCTCTCGTAACCCGTGCCCTCTTGGCAGCCTCCCCCTCACGCTCAACACGTGAACCGTTACCCCGGTGTAGACGTCGGCTACCACCACCAGGGGAGCCACTAGGGGCTTGACGATCATCGGTACGTGGAGCTAATGGGGGAGCAGCTGATCGGGTGCTGGGACCGGAACTCGTTCCTTTCTTCGCCTTGGCTGCCTGTTGAGCAGCTAACACAACAGATGGGGGGTCTCTCTTGGTTCGGGCCATTCCAAATCTCTGATTTAGGACTCGGAAGGATGGAGGAATGGCAATAGTAACCTCAGCAGCTGCAAGTACCAAGAAGACATGAAAATAGTTAGAAACTTTTCAAAGATACAAATCAAAAGTTCAAACATATAACAAGTATACCTGCGGGACGAGCGACTTGAGCTCGTAAGTGATGGGGAGTAGTGATCAACCCAGAGGAAAGGCGGTAACTAGGCTTGTTCAAGTACTCGAACGTCCTATCTTTCTTGTTCCGATGGTAGACAAGGATGCAAGTGAATTTGAACTCCTCAGATAAACTCGTCTTTTTCCAACGCTGAGGAGTAAGACCTGTGACACAGAAACAAGGCGTTAGATACGATAGTGACGACATTCAAAATGCTAAAAACTCTTACACTGCAACTCGCCAAACTCGGTAGGGGACATGATGCGTCCCCCAAGTCCTTCGTTGTTATCCGGGGCACGCCAATCTCCACCGATGAAGAAGAACTGCTCCTTCCAGTCCTTCACCTTGTTGGGCAATCCTTCAAGGATCCTCATATCACTCCTCGCCTTGAGGTAATAATAACCTTGACCTTCTTCGGAGCACTAGCTGAGGCAAAGTGTATAGTTCACCTCGTGCGGGGTCAAGCGGTCCTTATACTTCTCCAAGGCGAAGACCGTGCAAAGGGAAATCAGATATGTCCAAGCATTGGGTGTTAGCTGTGTGATCGCCAAACCCGTCGTCTCCAGGAAATGGCCGATGAGGGGATGGAGAGGCAACGTCACACCGGCGGCCAGAGTGTGTATGTTTATCGCCGTCAATCCCTCCGGAGGACGGTCGGCCCTCTCGTTCTTCCAGGGAGCGTACATTGTCACATCACAGGGGATATGATATTCCCTCCGGATGCTATCGAGATCATCTTCATCGATGGCACTCTCCACGGTGCTTGCTTTGTAATTAGTACGATCGCACTCTTCAAACTCTCGATACTGTCGAGGAGGGGTTGGAAAGTTCGTTGTATATCGCTCGTAGTAAACTCTCCAATCGAGCTCTTGTTTGATGCCTTCAGGGATGGACTTCTCCGACATGTGAGGTTGCGGGAAGCCAACAGACTCGAACCATTCGGTGATAGAATCATCATATCATCACTACTGGAGAGCACTTCGGCATCCTCCTGATCATCACCATCGGGGCGAGCAGCGAGCTGCTCGACTACCTGCTCGCTCGGCTGCTCACCCATCTGCTCGCCGACCTGCTCGCCTTCCTCCTCCAATGGACGATCCACCTCTACCAACTCGGGTTCGGATCCCACCAGGTGCACTGATGAAAGGCCGGCAATCAGACCGCCCTCCTCCATCGGTCGTTTGCCCGGATTTCGGTGGGAAATTGTACGGCTTGAAGATGAAGACATGGAAAATAGGAAGAGGAAAGAAGATGGACCCTAGGAACGTGCTAACTATCGAATTAATAACTCCACCGCCTTGATTTCGGTCGGTTATGCCCAAGAGAGAATCCGGCGAACAAGAACAACATGAGGAATAAAAGAGGATAATGCAAAAAGAAAATAGAAATAAAGTGGAGAAAAAGAGAAACTACCTGTGATCGAATCTCTAAGCCGCCACTCGAAACAATGAAAAAACAAAGAAATCACCTGAAAAAGCTGAAAGATATGGGCCGCCGGAAATTTCAGAGAATAAGTGAATGAAGAAGAAGATGAATAGTATAGGAAAACCCTATTTATACATTCGGGTAAAAGGAAAAGGAAGAAGAAAGTTTAGGGGTTATTTTGTAAGAAATTTAAAAGTTTTTAAATGGGCGAGCCTTTTCGTAATTGATTGGCACGTTACCCGAGGAAATGCCTCATTTTTCGGAACGTCGCTTCAGTGGTTAAGAGAGAGGACAAGCATAAAGACCGAGCATGTAGTCGAGCAAAGCTGCTCACCGAGCTGCTCGCCTTACTGCTCGCCAAGCTGCTCGACTTACAGTAAACATGTCAACGTGGTGAATTATCAATCCAGCATATACTTTGATAAAAAAAAAAAAATCAAATCAAAGCATATACTGAGGGGCAAATGTTGATAAAAGGAATTAACTTTCATGATTGAAGAGAGATTAAAGTATAAACAGGCTGAAGGACAGGTTGCTCGCTAAGCTGCTCGCCTGATTCCAAGGTGGGCAAGGCAACGAGCCCACGTGGCCATCACACAGCTTGCTAGCCTAAGTGCTCGCCGAGGTGCTCGCCAACTTGTGTTCCCGAGCCCTGATGTGACGAAGCATCAAGCCCACGAGGCCAAGATCAAGTTGCTCGCCATGTTACTCACCCGGCTGCTCGCCACTATGACTCAAGGATGGCAAGACAACAAGCCCACGTGGCCATATCCGAGTTGCTCGCCACCTTGCTCGCCAACTTGCTCGCCTGACTCAGAGGTGGCGAGGCATCAAGCCACTTGATCAAGCTAAAGGTGCTCGCCACCATGCTCGCCCACCTGCTCGTCGCCTTGCTCGCCCAGCCCGGGGGTGGCGAGGCATCAAGCCACGAGGTCAAGCCTAAAGGTGCTCGCCCACCTGCTCGCCACATTGCTCGCCCAGCTGGTCGACCCTTCGCTCCCAGGAATGAAGACACAAGATGTCCAACGAACCTAAGAGGAAGGCATAGGTCGTTAGGGTTAGAGTTAGTGGGACGAGTCCTTAAGGTGGTGACAAGTGGAGGACACTTGTCACCATCAAAAGTCATGTGGCTTAAAATAATGCCACCTCACTCATAGGATGGTATAAATAGTTGTAAATTTCTCATTTGTAAGGATCTGAAATTTCCTACACAAGAGATATATCACAAGAATTTCTTTCTCTACAATTCTCTCTATTATCCTTATAATTAACCAAGATCATATCTTTGATTATTGATTGAGTGATTCCATAAGATTAATTAGCCACATAAACTTTTCATTATAAGAATTGCTCAACAGTAACTAAATTTAATAGATGGGAAAAGTATAATAATTAGGAATAATACACCCCTATGCTTGTCAAATTATCAAGTTTAATTAAGAATGTCAGCGGTACAGGGTGGGGACTAGGGCCCGTCCCCGCAATCACTAGGAATCCCCGTCCCCTCATCCATGCGAACTTTAGAGTAAAAGTACTGTTCTCATCCCCGTCTCACCATGAAACCCGTTCCCGCGGGGATTCCCCCCTCCCTATGAATTTTATTATTTTAAAAAAAGAAATTCATCAATTTTTAATAATTACTATTAATAAATGCACACATGAAAATATAAGATGTATTAATTTATTTTTATGAAAAATAGTTAAAATTCAAAATTTAAATTTAAAACATGTTTAAAATACAAAATATAAATTTAAAGTATATATAAAATACAAATTTAAAATATGTTTAAAATTTAAAATCTAAAAAGTATATTAATTTATTTATTTCTATATGTATATAAAAATAGACAGAGATCCATTGGGAAATGAGGGGTCTCCATGGGGCGGAAAATAAAATCTCCAGCCCGCCCCGCCCCCGCCTACGGGGCCAAAAAATTCTTCATCCCATCCCCATTTCCGTTTTCTTTGGGAATTCTCCATCTCGTTCGGAATTGCCATGTGGACCGGGGATTCTCGCCCGATTGGCTAAGTTAGGTTCAATTGTAAAAGAATATAATCTTACCTCCCTCTATAACTTATTCATTTGCTTTAGGTTCATTTGATTAAGGAAATCTTCTGTTTATTTATATATTGTGGGCTATCCGGTTTAGGGATGGCATACCGTACAATATCGTACCGTACCGAAATTTTTTGTATGCATTTTTGCATATCGATACCGTACCGAAATTATGAAAATTTCGATATACCAAAAATGCATACTGCATACCGTATCGATATTTCGATATATATACCGATCTATACAGAAATACCGGTCCACATCGAAATACCGACTATGTCGGTACCGTTATATACCGTCATACCGGTCCGTACCGAAATAATTGAAGTATAATTTTAATTAAATAAAAATAAATTTAATATTAAATTACCAAAATGGTATATACAGGTATACCGGTTTATATCGAAAATATTTCGGTATTTTGGTATATACCGGTATACCAAAAAATTTTAAAATTCTATATCGATGCCGTATCGAAAATATCGGTATGGTATCATACCGTACCAAAATTTTCGATAAATTCGGTATTTTTCGGTATGATAAGTACGGTATACCGGTATTTTCGATATTTGCTCCACCCCTAATCCGGTTAAATTTTGTTCAAAGATGTGGCCAATTTTTAAAAAGTTGATATAGTTGTTTAGTAATATTGTGTAAATAGAATGGATACAGATTATGTATAGTTTTGCTTATTTTAACAATTTATAAAAAAATTATTTCGTAACATAAAAAAAAGTTATATATAATATAAGCATATAACCATAACACGTTGTGCTCTTCAAATTACAAGGGTGTTATATGTGTGATCATCAATTTGTTTATGAGTTTTATATATTTAAGTATCCTAACTATAACAACTAATAAAGCATTATGTGAAATGTACATTATTAATACTATTGTTTATAAAAATTAATATTTTGCGAAAGAGATTGTTTAGGAAGCCAAATGAATTTGTTGAGGCTTTCTTTAGAAGACAACTTCTTGAGATTGTAATGAATAAAAGAATTAGCGCATGTTCGTAATCTTTAGTAAAATTGAAAAAGTGATATTAAGTAATTTTGGTAGTAAAATAAAAAATAAGAAGTGTTTTAAATTTAAGTAATTTCAAAAAATAATTAAGAAAAATGTGTTTGCAAAATAAGCGCTTCTAAAAAAGGTATTGAATATTATTTTCTTGGGGGATGTGTAGAAATGTTTAAGTGGAAGCTAAAATCTAAAAATTATTGTTTGACTAAATGTCTGTTTGCAAACTCAACACAAAAAGCAAACGTGCTTATTTTTTTAAGAAAAACACTTAAAATATATTTTCAACAACTATTGTAAGTACTTATTATTACTTTTGGTTGAACAACAATTTTTAGCTTTTAACTTCTACTTAAGCACTTCTACACATTCCCCAATAAAATAATAGTCAATATCCTTTTTAGAAGCACTTATTTTACAAACAAATTTTACTTAATTATTTTTTAAAATCACTCAAGTTTAAAACATTTCTTATTTTTCATTTTGCTACTAAAATTACTTAGTGCATGTTTGCAATCTCTAGTAGAATTGAAAAAGTGATATTAAGTAATTTTAGTAGCAAAATGAAAAAATAAGGAGTGTTTTAAACTTAAGTGGTTTTGAAAAATGATTAAGAAAAATGTGTTTGCAAAAGAAGTGCTTCTAAAAATAATATTGAGTATTATTTTATTGAGAAATGTGTAGAAGTGCTTAACTAGAAGTTAAAAGCTAAACATTATTGCTTGACCAAAAGTAATAATAAGCATTTAAAATAGTTGTTGAAAACATGTTTTAAGTGCTTTTATTTAAAAAATAAATACTTTTACTTTTTATGTTGAGTTTGCAAACATACACTTAATATCACTTTCTCAATTTTACTAGAGATTGCAAACAGGCACTAAAAGTGATAACAAGCACTTAAAATTGTAATTGAAAACATATTTTAAATTTTTTTTTTAAATAACCACTTTTACTTTTTATTTAGAGTTTACAAACAAGCAGACTATCCTATATATAGTCCATAAATTTAAACTATACACAATTCTTTTGTTTGGGCATATACCTCATTACTACAATTTTCTTTAAATACTGAAAGAAGAAGCTCATGTTCGAAACATAGGAAAATATTAGTGCAGGAATATTAATTAACATAGGAACACATTTTTTTTTTCTGAAAATATGTTTTATGTGAAATTTGTTCATTAATTTATATCATTAAATATATGCTTAATGATACCAATAAATGCACTGATATTATGTGCTTTCAGTTTACAAATCTAATGGTATTCGTTAATGTATGTAATGATACCATTAGATGTATTTATTGATAATATATATATAAAAATTTATGATGTGATTTCAATTACAAGTTTAATAGTATCGGTGAATACATGTAATGATTTCAGTGAATACAAACTTTTTTTGCTTTCAAAAAAATTAAAATTATTGTATGAATATTTTTTTAAATCAATGTATATTTTAGTAAAGACAAAACTTTGTATGTGACCGTTTCTGTGTGAGACCCACCACTAAACCATAAGTCACTTTTCTAGCAAAATGTTATATTTTTAATGTAAAATATATTACTTTTTAATTTTTTTCCTTAGAAATTTTGCCTTAAAATGATACATTATATATTAAATATAAAATGTACCCTTTTTCAAATTTATTTTCTAAAATAATATATTGTACAAATATGTTTTGAAAAATGATGGAGTACAATTTAACAATAAATGAAAACACTTCTATTCAAAAAAAAATGAGACTAGCTAGACTTATAATAAGATGACCTCACATAAAATTTATTTTTTAATAAATGACATAATTTATAAAAAGAAAAATAATTGAACATTGAACTTCCTCCAATAACCTAGTCAGTAAATAGTAATGGGCCTCCCAACAAGGACGGATAGAAATAAATCCACAACGAATGTTAAATAAGAAAAGACTGAATTGTTCATCAAGCAATGATTTTATGTGTAATGATTGCTCCTCTCAAACGACGTCAGAATATACCCAAAAGATAGATGAAGGATGCTCTTGCGTAAAATCAATTTATTTATTTAATTTTTATAACACTCCCCCTTAATTAGGGGTGAGCATGGCTCGGTTCGGTTACCGAACCGAACCGAATAGCCAAAATCGAAATAACCGAATTACCCAATATAAAAAATCGAAACCGAGCCATATATATGCAAAATCGAAAAAACCGAAACCGAAAATTTCGGTTCGGTTTCGGTTTTATACCGAAATATTTTTAAAATAATAAAATTTTAAAATTTAAAATATATAATATTAGTATATATTACTATTAGTATATATAATTATATAATATATAATATTATATATACATAACCGAAATCTAATATATATCTAATCTAATTAAGTGCTTTTTTATATATAAAATATATATAATTATATCTAATCTCAAATATATATAATTATATATATATATATAATATTTTATTTCGGTTCGGTTTTTGGTATTATGATATTTTTGTCACGAAAACCGAAACCGAAACCGAATACCCAAAATTGAAAATCTAAAACCAAAACCGAACCGAATATTGCTCACCACTACCCGTAATTATGGATGGATTCTCAGTTTTCTTTGATAGACCCAATGAATAGAATTGCTTTAGCAATCCCGCCTTATTTAAAAGTTCAAATTTAAAAAAGGATGTAGAATTTTATATAGAAACTTTATTGAGTAGGTTTTACATGAAATTGGTTCGATAAACATATCATGAAATTATTTTAAAGTATCAAATATTTAGTCAAGTGTATCAAAATATTCATCAGGTGTATCAAAAGTTTGGGTCAATAAAAACTATAAAAATTATAAACATAATATTATTTAGGCAGATTTTTTTTATTCCTACTAAAATATTTTATACTTTAAAATTGATTCATTATTTGCCTATCATAAATTATTTTTATACGGAATTTTACAACTTTATTTTCCCACTTAAGGAAATTAATAAAGAAGAAAAAATTAGGTAAACAATAATAAAAGTCATAGCTAAAGAGAAACCCTTTTGCGCGCACGTGGCTCTCCAAGTTTTATATGTATCAAAAACTTAATTTGCTTCTATACAAATAGCAACAAAGCACGTGGCAGCTTGTCACCACTCACACCAATACTATTCTTGACCACGACTTCACAATAATTAAACAAAAAATATTGCATCAATTGACAATGATAGGTCACTTATATAATTAAAAAAAAATAGCTATATTTATAAATTAATTTACAATTTTTACACATAAATTTGATTTTTTCTTGCACAGAGACATATTTTTTTCTGCACAAAACTAATTTATAATTTGTGTCAATTTTATGAACCATTTTATAATTTTTCCTTAGAGTAAGGGTATGTTTGGTTCAGGGGACTAAATAGTCAATCCCCCAAACACATGACTATTTCGACCAAATCATGCATGTTTTGGCCGAATAAGTCCTGTGTTTGGAGGATTGACTATTTAATCCCCTGAACCAAACATACCCTAATTAGTTTGTGATAATAAAACATGCATCCTCCCAAATTTCACAACTCAAATTCGAAAAACATTAAAAGGAAAATGCATTATTTGATCCCCACCTACAACATTGAATGTTGATGAATCAAAGATGATCAGAATGAAGGGTGTGTGTGCATGAATTCACAACACTTGTGCACATATTGAAACTCTACATCTTCATTTTGGACACTACTTTGCATTTTGATGATCAATTCTGAACTCCAAGTAACAAGACAAGTTTTTCAGCTTCTA
Organism: Prunella vulgaris; assembly: GCA_026898435.1. Taxonomy (NCBI): domain Eukaryota; kingdom Viridiplantae; phylum Streptophyta; class Magnoliopsida; order Lamiales; family Lamiaceae; genus Prunella; species Prunella vulgaris. The sequence goes on along the minus strand of JAPKLY010000332.1, from coordinate 442,018 downwards.
TTCATTTGTTTGATTGTTTCCAATGTATCATTTGTGAAGATGTTTGCATGCCCTACAAACTGACTTAAAGTCCACTTGTCATATGATAGATACAAAGTAGAAATTAAATGACAAGAAATAATTATTCCCCAAAAGAAAAAAGAAAAAAAGAGGACAAATGTATTTGTGTAATTAATATTGTATGTATGATTAAATGTATCGAGTCATTATTAAGTCGGCCTAGCGTACGTTTTGCCCCAATAAGTGATCACTTTTTGTCATCCCACTTGCAAGTGTTGGCCTCCAATCATATTAGTTTTCACACTTATAATGGTGCAACTAAATCAACAACTTTGGAACCTGCAACTTCTTAAGCTGTGTTTTGTTTGAAAACTAATTTTTGCATGATTATGAATTTTGCACAATTTTGTTATGATATTCTATTATGGTGTGATTGGTTGGAAGGATACTTTTAAAGCGAACAGTACACCCTTAGAATATTAATAGAAATAAGTAAATTTCTAGTATAACAAATGCATTGCGCAACTCAAGTGAATTTTTTATAAGTTGTACTTTTATTTTTAAAAAATCACACATATTTTTACTGAAAAATTACCTTATAAAAATGCAAAATTTAATAATAACATATGTCACTTCTATGTAATTAATTGGTGTAACAATACTTGAATTTTGCATGGTGCACTAATTAACTTTTAATGTCAAAATTATATCGTTATTGCTTCTCTAGTTAAGATTTTTTAGTAAGAGAAAAATAATTTTTAATAACAGAACTTGTCAATATATAAAAATCATTATTCTGTCATTAAAGAATTTTAACTGGAGAAGCTATAATGATATAATTTCGATCTTTAAGATCAATTTTCTTATAGTGTATAAATACACACAAAATTAAAACATTAGAAATAAATCTATTTCATATATTTCTACAAATTTGAATTACATATTGAAATATTATATACGTACACATGCACATTCACTTGTTTATATACACATGTACATTAACTTGCTTATGATCAAAGAAGGATATGTGTAGGCGTTTTATCATGGATGCAAATGGCGGCTGCCGACACCTAGGCCTAGGCGGTGGAAAAAGGCGAGACCGCCTAGGCGGCGATAAGAATACGGCAGTTTTGGCGGAATTTGGCTATTTTTTTCTTTTTTTTGAATTATGTACTGTTTTAAATTTAAACAATAAATAAACTAATAACTAACAGCTAATAAGTAATTAAGGAACACTACTTAAACTAAAAAAAACAAAAGAAACGAGAAGATGGAAAAAAGGAAAAAAGAGAGAGAGAGAAGCGAACTAGTTGTATTTTGTGGACTTATTGTATTTTTCTGAAAAATGCATTTGGGTATTAAACTATTAATTATGTTTTATGTTTATAATTTATTGTGAAATGTACATTTTTATTAGAAAAAATTAATATTAGTAGAATTTTAAAAAAATAAATTATAAGTATATTAAAAAATCTTGGCGCCGCCGAGGTGCCACCTAAGCGGTCTTGGCGCTTGAAAGTACCTGACCGCCAAGCGTCATTTCACCCTTGGTTTTAATAATTATATATGAATAACGAAACCTTATTTATATAGTTTAATGTTTAACACGAGCCTTTACCGCCAAGCATCATTTATCCCCTTGATTTTAATAATTATATATAAGTAACAGAAACCCTATTTATATAGTTTAATGTTTAACAATGCTAGCCTTTGAATTATACTTCGAGATTAAAAAAAAAAAAAGAATAATAAATTACATGGAAATCAAATCAAAGAGATGGGGTTGATTAAAGGTCGTGGCATGGTGTCATATCATCATGTCGTCTGTCTCAACACATATGTAAACGTAGGATTTGGAATTATTAGGATTTCTCACATATATGGGACCCAACCTTGGTTATTGGGCCACTAAATTTAATGTCATTGTAATTATTTGGATGCAAAACAACAAATTAAAGTCGAATGCATGAATGAGTGCCACCTGCCCTAACAAGCAGACAAATGTGGAAATAACACCCATTTTTAACCAACCTATAATACACAAAACATTGTAACTCATAAATTTAGATAACTATACATACCTTAATTAAATTCTAAGGGCAAAGATTCCCACATTGTATGTGCACCTTCAAATATATTTTGTTTTTTTATTAGGATTTCTTTTTCTAGGTTGAGTAAGTACACCGTGCTCATGTTATATGTTTCCTCTATTCCATTAATAAAAGGGGCACGTATATTTTTTTTTTAAAGTGTAGAATAAAAGATTTGAAAAATGGTTAATTTAATTAAATTTTATGGAAAAAATAAAGAAGTTAATTGGATTGAGTGTAATGTGCGCCAAAAAGTAAAAGTTGAATAATATTCTATGTAAATATGTAAATATTATGATAGTGAAATTTATGAAAGATTTTTCTTTTTTTAATTAACCAGTTCTTGTGAGATGTTTAAAAAAGAAAAGACTGCAAGTTTTATAATGGATGGAGGGAGTATGTTCTACGAATAACTTGTTATTTATTTTCAAAATTTTGATAAAATTATAGACGAAGTGAAAAATTCAAGTGGTTAGGACCTGATAGGTATGACTAAATGAAATTAAGGCTAAATAAAATGAAGGCTGAATTGAATAATACAGGAATTATCATTCTTATAATTATTATTGATAAGGAATTGGATGCATTTATTATTATCTAGTATTATTAATAATAATAATGATATATTATTAATAGAAGAATTATTATTATTAATACATTTGTACCATTATTGATCATATTTGTTGATATAATTTACTAATAATGTTCGTTATGTGGCTTGTTATAACATATTAATTCTACCAAACAATAATTTTAGATTTGTTCTTGGGTGGGTAAGATAGAGAGAGAAAGTAGGGAGTTTAGAGAGAGGAAGTAAATGTGTATTATGATCGTAATCCTCCTGTAACAGTACAAGGGAGGTTTTATTTATAAGTGTGCAAGTGTGAGGTGGCACCTTAAGAGCCTATTTGGCTTCCGGTGTTGACGAAGGTCTGTAACCCTCGTCTTAATCCCTCACCATGCTCCCTTTGCAATGCCTCATTCTACTACATATACATGTTCTATTTGTACACCCGCTAACCGGGCCCCTAAGCTGGACGAGCTACTTGGCGAGCTACCTGGCGATCTCCCCTGCCTTGTGTGATTTCCCGGAAGGTGATGCTGTGGAGGACCTCGACGCGGTTCCCTTGAGGGCTAGCTCCCTCTTGAGAGGGGTAGCTCGCCCGTGGCCTCCCCTCTTCTTGATGCCCCAGCCCTTCGGCCTTGGCCTACTGGGAGCTTGGGCGAGGTCCTTGCCTACCTATCCGAGCTCCCTCGTGTTAGCCCTGGTCAGGGATGGTGACCTGGCCCCTACGCAAGTGGGTGGCCTTCTTAGCCTTGGGATAATTTCGTGATTGTCCTTAGGTAGTTCACCTTGTCAACATTTGCCCCTAGCTCGCACACATCATGACTCATCTAATGTGTGGGAGAGCTGATTTGTCCCCACGGACGAGGACTCGAGCCCGGGCGAACTATCTTTGGGTAGGTGCCGAGCTGGTGGGCGAGCTCCATCGTGGCGGTTACTCAGCCGACATGGTGCGGGAATCTAGGCGTCGTGCACGCCTTTTTAGGCGTTGATTCCCGCGCCCATTATGGCAATTTTTCAAATTTCTTGCAAAATGGTCCCTGCACTCCTCGAATATTCGACCTCGCCCCGACGTCTATAAATAGGTGGAGGTGAGTTCATTCTTCACTTTTCCACTTCTGAATTTTTAGAGCACTTTCCGGCGAACGACACCTTTGCTTCCGACGAGATTTTCGGCGTTCACCAAGGTAGACAACCCATTTCTTTTCCTTTTCTCATTTCTTTCTTTCAACCTCTCTAAGTTTTTCGGAAGTTTCGAACGCTTCCGGCGACTCTTTGGATTTTTCCAATTACCCACGTACTATAACTTCCGGCGGTTGAGACCTTGGATGGATTTTAGAACATTTTGAACCCCGTCGAGATTATGTCGACCCATGAGTCAAGTGAAACTCTCTCCAACTATAACCCCGAGAAGCAGCCAATGACTGAGAACGAACCAATCCCCCTGATTTCTCCGATAATAATCGGCTCCAGCTCCGAGGTAGCCTCGGTAGCTCGCCCAGACTCTGGCGAGCTCCTCGGCGAGGTCTGTTCCGATTCGGAGGAGAGGGCCTCCAGTGCTATCTACCGCGAGGTATGGGAAGAAGGCGACGAGGTCGCTCATGAGGAAAGGGCTGCCAGCAGTAACGAAGGGCCCGTCGAGGCTGGCGAGGAGGTTGCCGAGGTCGGCGAGGAGGTCGCAGACGTAGGCGAGGAAGAGGGCGACCTGGAGGAAGTTACAGTTGAGTAGTTTTGTTCCATCGGTTTCCCGGAGCCTCAGCTGATTGAGCACCAGGTTCCCGCCGAGGCTGTTCACCCCTTTGACTGGAATGAATATGTCGCCGAATATGGGGCTAGCTTCGAACATCCCGGGCTAGAATATCGGGATGCGGCGAACAAGTCTGATTACAAAGCAAGTGATGTTACAAGTGTTATCCACGAGTACCAGCTCTCTCATCTTCGTGAGAAGTATCGGATCCCGCTCGACATCTTCCTATACGCCCCAAGGAAGGATGAGCGAGCTGATGCGCCCCTGCGGAGTTGACGGCCATTAACGTGCACACCCTCGAGGCTGGGCTTACATTGCCCCTGCACCCGATCATTGGTCGATTCCTGCTCGACAATAACCTCGCCATCACCCAACTCACCCCCAACGCCTGGAGTAGCTTGTTGGTGGCGTTGGCGGTTTTTGGATTGGAGCGGTACAAAAACCGGCTAACTACCGCCGAGCTCAACGAACTTCTTGCCGTAACTCGGTAAGTAAACGATGGCAAGGGGTATTACTACCTTAGAGCACGCCCGGGGGAGAAATTCTTGGGGGTCCTCCCGTACAAGGTCCGCAACTGGAAATAGTTATTCTTTTTCATGGGCGGAGACTGGCGAGCTTCGACGAGCTACTCCGGGCGAGGAGAGCGAATCCCAACCCCCGATGAATATAGGGAGGCTAGCAGTAGGTCTCCTACTTGGTGTGTGTGGGTCGAATTAGATTTACTAATCTAAATCCCCTTTTTGTAGGTTTGAAGCACCACAAGTCTAGTCGCGGCAAGCCCGAGACATCCCTCGAGTTCGACTTGGTGCGAGCCGTCTTCTATCTGAGGAGCCAGGAGGATCGGGAGACCGCCCACCTCACTCAGCATCACTGCCTCAGGCTTGCTGGACTTCACACCTTGCCTCACCACCTTACGGTTGAAGGTCCTGAGCTTCCAGGTTCATAACCTTTTGTAGCTCGCCCACCTGTGGGGGGTTTGCCCACGATACTGACACTTCTTCTTTGTTTTTGCAAACGGTAGCAGGGTTGTCTTCCCGACCGTTGAGATCCCGGACGCTTATCAAACGATAGCTCACCGATTTGCGATGGGTCCACCTCGCCCTAATAAGCTCGCCCCGCCTTCACTACTCGCCCTAGACGCGAGTAAAAAGGCTGAGCTCGCGCAGAAGAAGGGCGAGGTAGATGGGTCTGGGGCCCAAGGGGGCATATCAAAGCCCCGCCAAGACGAAGGTTGCGGAGGTCGCCAAGATCGGACGTGGCGGAGGGCGAGGTCGCCAAGACCAACCCAAGAGACTTCACCGTAGGGACGGATCCTACGTAGGAAGGGATGACACGCCAGCTCGCAAGTGAGCCCGCTCAGGTCTCCGTGACGAGGAGGGGTCCGAACCCACTGAGCGAGCTGACACGAGATCGGCGCAGGGTGGATCGGCCCACTCGACAGCTCCGCTGGCGGTCGAGCCACTTCGGAGGTCGCCACCTTCCTCGTCTCCTTTTGGGATTCAAACAAATGACGACACGCTCCTGGGATGGGACCCTGAGCGAGCTCAGTAAGTAGCTCGCCCTCTTAGCCTCTATTTTTGTTGCTTTCTTGTATTTTCGTCCCTAACTATTTTGACCTCGCAGCAATTCCCCCATTTCCCATCCGAACCGGTAAGAGGTCCTCCACGCCTATGAGAGGTCGCGATCTTTGACCTCGATGCGCAGCCTCCCTCCGGGCTTAGTCCGGAACACAGTGAGCGAGGTGCTGAGGTTTTGGTCTACACCTCAGGTGGCGACTGTCAATGACCAAGACCTGACCGAGAACCTCCTACTCTCGGCGCACTACGCCAGCGGGTTGTTGCTCGCAAACCAGAAGGCGTTGGAGCAGGCGGCCGAACTGGAGGCCAGTCGCCAAGAGAAGAACGCGGCCCTCCTCAAAATGGCGGAGTCGCTTGACAAGGCCAAGAAGTCGGTGAGGCTCGCGGAAGAGAAGGCCGCCACATCCCTGACTGCCGAACAAGATGCTCTGAAACAGCTCTGCGGCCTTCAGCGCAAGCTCGCCGGGTTCGAGCAAGATGCGGAGGCTAAGCTCAAAGCTAAGGAATAGGAGCTCGCTGAGAAGCTCGCCCGCGAGGCCGATCAGCATGCCATGACCAAGAGGGAGCTGGAGCTCCAGCGAGGTCTAGCCAGGGGCGCGGACGAGGAATACGCGAGGTTGAGGGATGAGCTCTCGGCGAAGATCAATGAGGTTGCCGAGCTCCGCAATGATGCCTCTTCCTCGGCCGATTTGGTGGCTGCAAAGGCCGAGGCCTCGGATCGGGGCTTTGTCCAATGCTACGTCGAGGTGATCCGGGCCATTTGGTGGGCGCGAGCTCAACACGACGATGAGCTGAAGGCAGTTGTCGGAGATTTTAGAGATTGCTTGGACATGGTTTCTTTCCCCGATGAGACGAAGCTCGATATTGGCGACCTCCCCGAGCTTGGAGTGCCCCTCGATTTCATTCCGGCATGTTTCAAGATCATAAATACTGTGCCCGTTCTGAAATTGAACCTTACTGAGGGCGAGGAGGCAGCAAATGAGGAGGGTCAAACTCCGCCCACCATGGAGCAGCTTCAAGTGGCGTGCGGGGATGCCATGCTCAACCTCGGTAACTTCGACACTAGTGGTTGCACCGGTAACATTACCATTATGCCGAGGTTGTCTGAGGAAAGTCGCCAGGTCACCGGCGAGGGGGTCGCTCTTGAGGTCGCCAACCCCGAAGAGTCCGCCGAAGTCCCCACTGATGCCTCCACTACTCCTGCCTCGACTGCTCTGGTAACTTAGCTTTCGTTTTCTTAATTTAGCTTTTGTAGTTTCAAGTTGTAGTAGCTCGCCAGGCTGCCTAGCTCGTCCAGAAGGAGCTCCTTTTGTTAGTTTTCTTTTTCGTTAAAGTAGTCGTAGCTCGTCGGGCACGTGTAGCTCATCCAGAAGAAGCTTTTTGCATTTCAAATGTGGCCAGCTAGCCGACCTTTGTGGCTAGCACCACTACTTATACTTAGGAATTTTTCAAGTATCCTTTTTTACTTGAAAATTTCTTAAGTATTTTTTGAATGAAATTCGAGTTTTTGGTTCCAGCTTCGCTCACTTACGTTTTTACGCTTACGTTATAATTTGAATTAGCTCGTTCATATATTTTGCGGGTACTTGTTGTTCGTCTTACTCTACTTTTGAGAAGCGAACCGTTCGTTTTACGTCACTTAGGACTACGAATTGTACCTCTGTTTTAATAGTACGTATTTTTCGTCTTACGCCACTTAGGGCCGCGAATTGCTCGTCTTAAACCACTTAGGGTAGCGAGTTGTACTTTGTTTAATTCACGTTGGGCAGTTGGGTTTCATGAATCTTGCCTTAGACGTTTTAGTCGGTGCTTAGTGACCCTTTAGGAAGGGCACCTTCGCGACCTTGGGCACTTTGGCCTTTGCCTTCGAGCATTTTGATTATAACGTTTGGGACCTTGGTCCTTGCGCATTACGAAGTTTTGAACACTGGGTGGATTACGGACCTTCGAACAGCTGGCGAGCTATGGGAGCTCGCCTAGTTGGCGAGCTATAGAAGCTCGCATAGTTGGCGAGCAATAGAAGCTTGCGTGGCTGATAACTTTTCTGACTTAGTAAATTTTCCCAACTTGTCATAGCAGCGTAATTTACATTGGTCGCCATCAATATTTCTGATGCGAACCTTCGGTTAGTCTATTACAGAGTCCTGGTCTATTGATAAAATTTCTTTAAATGTGCGGCACTCCAAGTGTATGACGAGGCGTTGCCTTCTGAGTCTTTGAGATCATAAGTGTCTTTTGGCCACGCTGCGGTAACCCGAAACGGTCCTTCCCAGTTTGACCCGAACACTCCTGGTGGGGCCATTAGTTTTTTCTTTAGCACTAGGTCCCCAATCTTGAACTTCCGGTCTCGGACCTGGGAATTGTAGTACTTCCCAGCTCTGCGCTTGTAGGTGGTTTTCTTCATTTCCGACGAAGCTCTGGTTTATTCGATCAGATCTTTTTCGACTGCCAAGGCTTCATCGTTCTTTTCTTCATCATATCCTACCACCTTTCAGGTCTTATTCTGGACTTCCACCGGTACTACCGCTTCAGTTCCGAAGGCTAAAGCAAATGGGGTCTCTCCGGTACTGGCTCGGTATGATGTTCTGTAGGACCACAGGACCTCCGGGAGTTCGTCTGCCCAGCTTTCTTTCTTATCTTCGAGGCGGAGCTTCAACGTGTATTTCAAGATTTTGTTGACCGCCTCGACCTGGCCGTTTGACTGTGGATGGTATGGAGTTGAGTAGTGCTTCTTGATGTTCCACGAACTGCAGAAATCTCTCAACTTCTGGCCGTCAAACTGCCTTCCGTTGTCGGTGATGATCGATTGCGGGAGTCCGAACCAGCAGATCAGGCTCTTCCATATGAAACCAATCATCCTTTCCTGAGTTATCGTTGTAAGTGCTTCAGCTTCAGCCCACTTAGTGTAGTAGTCTATTGCTACAACAACAAACTTTACACCGCCTCTGCCAGGTGGAAAAGGGCCAATCAAGTCGATACCCCATTTCGCAAAAGGCCACGGGCTGAAAACTGACTTCAGTTGGTTGGCTGGGGAGTGGATATTAGGTGCAAAAAGTTGACATTTTCGGCACCTTCGTGCGAAGCTAATGTCATCTTTATGAAGAGTGGGCCAATAGTACCCTTGTCTGATCTTCTTGTATGCCAAGGCTTGCCCCCCAGCGTGACTTCCGCAAATTCCCTCGTGAATTTCTTCTAACACCTCGAACCCTTGCTTCTTAGATAGACATTTGAGCAGAGGTAGAGAGAATCCACGTTTGTAGAGTTGGCCATCCAGCAGCGTATATCTAGCAGCTTGCTTCACTAGCCGGTTAGCTTCCCAGGTGTCTATGGGGGTCGTTCCGTCCATTAAATATTTTTGGATCGGAGTGCACCAATTTTCAGCATCTTCCTGCCCCCCACTCGAAGTTTGATTTACTTTGTAATCGAACATCGAGGGTTTTTTAGTTTGGTGACTACAACCTCCGTGACCTTGGCTTCGCCGTTGCTGGTAGCTAGTCGGGCTAGGGCGTCTGCTTGCGTGTTTTCTAGCCGCGGTATCTGATTGATGTAAACCTGCATAAACATCCAGATCAGATGCACGGCTATCTTTTGGTAGGTCATCATCTGCTGGTCTTTTACCTCGTACTCTCCCCGGACTTGGGATATTATTAGCTGGGAATCTCAGAAAACTTGAAGATTGGTTGCCCCCACAGCTAATGATAACCTAAGTCTGGCTATCAAAGCTTCGTACTCCGCCTCGTTGTTGGTTGCTCGAAAATCGAACTGGATTGCGGAGGTGAAGACTTGTCTATCTTGGCTGATCAGAACTACACCGGCGCCTGCTGTTGTGCTGGTTGATGACCCGTCGATGTAGAGGTGCCACGGAGCTATACGCCCCCTCGTCAGATCTTGCGGGAAAGTCATCTCACCGATGAAATCGGCGAGCGCTTGTCCCTTGATCATTGTTCGGGGTGCGTAGGTTATACCGTATTGACTAACCTCTAGTGACCATTTCAGCAAGCGTCCGGCGGTGTCTGAGTGCTGCAATATTTGATGTAGTGGGAACGTCGTCAGTACCTCTACCGGGTGGTCGAAGAAGTAGGGCCTCAATTTTCTAACACTCATCACCAGTGCATAAGCTAGCTTCTCCGTCGGGGTATACCGCAACTTAGCTTCGTGTAAGACTTGGCTTACATAGTACACTGGTAGGTGTGTTTTCCCCTCTTCTCGGACCAGGACGGAGCTAATGGCCACCTCCGATGCGGCCAAGTACAGGTATAGCTTCTCACCAGGTATCGGCTTTGACAGGACCTGCGAATCTTCCAGGTATGCCTTAATATCTTCAAAAGCTCGTTGCATTCGCCTGTCCACACGAAGTGGTTTTTAAGGTGCAGCTTGTTGTCTTTGGCTGCCTCCTTGTACCTCTGCGTGTTCGCCTTGATTGCCTCGAAAAACAAGCGATTTCGGTCGCCAGACCTGGAGATGAACTTGTTCAAGGCCGCTATGCACCCGGTCAACCTTTGTATTTTCTGTACGGAATCGGGCACGCCCATCTCGATTATGCATTGCACCTGCATTGGATTGACCTCTATTCCACGCTGGCTCACCAGGTGACCTAGGAACTTTCCCGAATGTACGCCGAAGCTGGTCTTCTTGGGGTTCAACTTCATATTGTAGTGGCGCAGTATGTCGAAGGCCTGCTTCAGGTGGTCGAGGTGATCCTCCATTCTCAAACTCTTGACTACTATGTCGTCCACGTACACCTCCATAGACTCGCCAATGTGTTGGTCGAACATCTTATTCACCAATCTTTAGTAGGTCGCTCCGGCGTTGATAAGTCCAAACGGCATCCTTTCCCAACAATACATGTTTTTATTGGTGTAGAACGTTGTATGTTCCTGGTCATCTAGGTGCAATGCTATCTGGTGATAGCCCGCAAAGGCATCCATGAATGTCATCATCTCGTGGCCTGCGGTGCTATCTACGAGCTGATCAATGTGGGGGTAGTGGGAAGTTATCCTTCGGACATGCTTTGTTTAGGTCCGTGAAGTCGATGCAGAGCCTCCACGTCCCGTTGTGTTTCTTCACCAGGATGGGGTTCGCGACCCACTGCGGACATAGGGCTTCCTTGATCAGCTTATTGTCCAACAACTTCCCCACTTCAACGGTCAGAGCTGCGTATTTATCTGGTCCATATTTCCTTCATTTTTGGCGGACGGGCCTCCTCACCGGGTCTATGTTGAGTCGGTGACATGCATGTTCCAACGGGATCCCCGTCATGTCCTCATGGGACCAGGCAAACACGTCCAAGTTGGATATCAAAAATAGCTCCATCCTCGACCGGTACGGTTCAGGTAACTCGGAACCTATGAAAAGCTCCAAGTCTCTTTCCGGGTCCACCGGGGAGTGCTGTCAGTTCTTCCATGGGGGTGACTTTTCTTTTCTGGTTTTTCCACCTAGGGTAGCTGATGAACTCGTCCCACTCCTCCTGCGACATCTGCGCAGGTTCATGACCTAGGCACGGTTCGAGGTCATCAGTATTGCTCTCAACTTGGGGAGGTTCATCAATTGTCAGCACTTCTGGTGGTCCCTCGTCTTGGGAAGGTTCTGTGACCTGGGGAGTTGGGTCAACGTCCATTGGTGCTGGTTCTTGACCTCTCGCAGGTTCTCCATCTTGGACCCCATCAACCACCTCCATGGGCGCAGGTTGTTGTTCTTGCGCTGGTTCCAACACTTGGTTGTTTTGAGTTTCCTCTATTCCCTCTATAAGCGCCGGTTGTGTGCCTTGCGCAGGTTCTAAGACTTGGTTGATTTCTGGAAGATCGCCTACCTCCATCAACTCGGTTTCTGTTGAGATGATGTCTAGGATGTTGGGCTCGTCTGCCGAAATCTGTACGTCCTCTTCAAGGATATGGACCTGCTTCACGGACCTTTTGACCCGGCCATCTTTAATTTGGAGTAAACACTCTCGGGCCTTTTTCTGGTCACCTTTTATGGTTCCGGTACCTTTCGGAGTTGGGAACTTTACACAGTAGTAGTAAGTCGAACACGCCACTTTGAATTCATTGATAAAGGGGCGGCCAAGGAACCCGTTGTAGGAGGACTGCTGGTTGACAACTAGGAAATCTACTAACCTAGTCAGCCTCCTCTCTGGGTCCTCAGCCGATACAAGTTGGACGCTCAACCTGATACTACCTAGGGGGAAGGTTACAGCTTCTCCGAACCCCCTATCCTAGTATTGCTAGGTTCTAAATACGACTCAAAATCACCTAAGGCATTTAAGGTGGATTTGAAGAGGATGTTGGTGAAGGCGCCGGTGTCCACAAGTAGTCTGTGGACTCGGACGTTCATGATGTTCGTGGTTATCACCAACAAGTCGTTGTGGGGTGCCAGTACCCCCTCCAGGTCTGCCGAGGAGAATGTCAGCTCATCAGTGAGTTGTGCGACTGGCCTGGGGATGTAGCTGCCTTCCTGGACCTGGTTTATGGCCCGGATCTCGGCCTTTCTCTTTCTCCTGGAGATGAAGGATCCTCCGTCTTGGAGACCTCCAGCGGCCCCAATTTCTTCTTCGAGAACTAAGAGTTCTCGAGTGGGCTCCAGGTTCTGCTGAGGTTGGGGAGGTGCCCTCCGCCTGTTCTGAGGTCTGCGTTGGCCAGCGTCCTCTTCTTCGTCATCGGAGGCCTCCCTCTTCTCGAATCTGGGTCTCTTGGCCGGTGTCTTCTTCACAAATTCGGCCAGCTTCCCATCCTCATAAAATTTTCATAGTTGTTTGAGGAGGTCTCGGCACTCGCTGGTGAAGTGGCCGATTGACTGGTGATAGGCACAGTACTTGTTGGGGTTGAGCTTCGCACGGTCTTGGCGGATTCTTCTTGGCTCTTCCAACTGGGCTTTGTGTTTAACCGCTGTAAAGACGTGGTCAACGGAGACGGTGAGGACTTGGTTGAGCTTCTCCTTAAACTCGTCCCCGTCACCGAAAGCTTTTAAGTTTTGGGGAGCTTTGTATGTGCCCCCGGACTTCTTCCCGTAGGGCTTCCTCTCCTCGGAGGCACCGACCTCTTTCTGGAGGGCCTCCTGCATGGCTACGAACACCCCCGCCTTGTGGTGAAATTCGGTGTAAGTGTTTGGACATACGAGGTGCATTTCCTTCCAGAGGTCGGCCCCCTTTTGGAGTCCGGCCATCACTGCGAAGACTTTGGTGTCCTCGCTCACCGGTTCACCTTCTAGCAGTATTTTGTCGAACCTCTCCAGGTACTCCTGGTCGGTCTCGTTCTCACCTTGGTGGATGTTGGCGAGGCGGTGCTTCTGAGTAAGGTAGGATCCAAACCCAGAGAAGTGGGCCAAGAACTCCCACGTGAGTTGGCCAAATGAGTGAATTGACCCTGGGGCGAGTGACGAGAACCAGCGGTGAGCTCGGTCCCCGAGGGTCAGCGGGAAGTTCCGGCACTGGGTGGCATCGGTGGCGCCTACCGAGATCATGCAGTCTGCATACTTGGCCAGGTGGACCTTTGGGTCGGATTCGCCCTCATATGCGGACATCACCGGGAAGTAGATCTTCTTTTGGACCGGTGCCCGGAGGATAGTAGGTGCCAACGGAGATGCGGGGAGAGTGGTGGCGTCAGGTCCGCCAGATTTGGCTGCTACTTGTTGTTGTAGCATTTCTACGGCCTTTTTTAATGTGGCAAGCTTGTCGTCGTGGGTCACCTCCGGCGGAGGTTGCTCGAAGGTCGTGCACCTCGTGGACGCACGCCCCCGAGGTGCATCACTCTGGGGTGACCCTTCCGTGGCGGGTCGAAACTGGCGTCCGCCATGTGGGCCCAGCCTATCGGTCGCGGGCCTCCTTAGTCGGTCATGGGCGGACCTACGAGGTTGTAGGTCTGATTCTCCCCTCTGGGACATAGCCGGGGCCACCGTCCGTTCAACCTCTTCACACCTCAGCCCTAGTCTGCCTTGGAGGACCTCCCTCCTCAGTGATTGGTGGGTGGCGGATGCCTCGGTGTAGGCCGAAGCTCGCCCAGCATGCGTAGCCGGCTCCTCCACCACTTTGGCCTTCCCAGCACGCTCCCTGTGTTGGCGACCTTGGGCGGAGCTCGCCTCCTGCTCGGATGGGAGGTCGCTATAGTGACCCCGGGTCTGGGTGCCCTGGGTCGGCCTGGTCTGCTCCCTAGCTTCAGTGGCTGGAGCTCGCTGAGGTACTAAGGCGAGCTGCATCTGTTGCAACCTTTGCAAGGTTGCAATCGTGCGCTGGAGCTCATCGGGGTCGTTGGTGAGGTCCCTCAGGGCGGGGTTTAATTCCTCCTGAGTTACCGAAATTCGCGGAGGTCGCGGGGCATTATTTTTCTGGGGAGCTCAGCGAGAGGTCTCCCCCTCGGCCTGGTCCAGGTCGCCGCCCTTCCCCCTCCGAGTGTTCGCCGAGGTTTGTCCCTTAGGCATTTTAGGGTTTTGCAGGGGGTAGCTCGCCGAAGGTCGCCTAGGTTGCCGAGGTAGGTAGCCGAGGTCGTGGTCTCCGGCTAGGGTGAACTTTTCCGAGTTTTCGTGTAGCTTTACGTGTAGCGAATTATCCGAAATCCAATTTATTCGTGTACACGCTTGCGTTTAAAAACTTTTTTCGGGTAGAAATTATGGATCCGAAAATTTGGGTTTTTGCCCGAAGATCCAGGTTTTCGTCCAAGGAATGGAAATACGTGTGTATCTTCATGTGTTCTTGAACTTTGGTCAAGAACACCTTCAAATCTTCAAAAAACCCTAATCTCTCACTCTCAAATTTTTTGGTTCAATGACCCTCCTTCTAGCGCCAAATTGTTGATAGAATTTACTAATGATGTTCATTATGTAGCTTGTTATAACATATTAATTCTACCAAACAATAATCTTAGATTTGTTCTTAGGTGGGTAAGATAGAGAGAGAAAGTAGGGTGTTTAGAGAGAGGAAGTAAATGTGTATTAATGATTGTAATCCTCCTGTAACAGTACATGGGAGGTCTTATTTATAGGTGTGCAAGTGTGAGGTGGCACCTTACAAGCCTATTTGGCTTCCGGTGTTGACGAAGGTCCGTAACCCTCGTCTTAATCCCTCACCATGCTCCCTTTACAATGCCTCATTCTACTACATATACATGTTCTATTTGTACACCCGCTAACCGGGCCCCTAAGCTGGGCGAGCTACTTGGCGAGCTACCTGGCGAGCTCCCCTGCCTTGTGTGATTTCCCGGAAGGTGATGTTGTGGAAGACCTCGGCGCGGTTCCCTTGGGGGCGAGCTCCCTCTTGAGAGGGGTAGCTCGCCCGTGGCCTCCCCTCTTCTTGATGCCCCAGCCCTTCGGCCTTGGCCTACTGGGAGCTTGGGCGAGGTCCTTGCCTACCTCGCCGAGCTCCCTCGTGTTAGCCCTGGTCAGGGCTGGTGACCTGGCCCCTACGCAAGTGGGCGACCTTCTTAGCCTTGGGATAATTTCGTGATTGTCCTTAGGTAATTCGTCTTGTCAACAATATTACTTTATTATTTATAATATAAATATATAATTTATATAAATAAGATAATAAAATAACTTTAGTTATGAAAAAGTATTATGAATAATAATGTTGTTATTTATATTATAAAAAAATTATTGTTAAAAGTATAATATTATGATTTTTATTGTTAAAAATTAAAACTCCATCCATCCCACAAGAGTTTACAATGAGGGACGGACACACATATTAAGAAAAAAGTGGAATAAAAAATTTTTGAGAGTAATTTGATAAAATTTTATGTAAAAAATAATAAAACTAGTTGGGTTGAATACTTGAATATAGTGTGGACCCAAAAAGTAAAAGAAATAATGACATTTTGTATAATTATGTAAATATTGTGAATGTGGAGTTTATGAAAGAATCTCAATTTTTTGGATCTGCAAGTTGTTATAGAACGTCACGAAAAGAAAAGTCTGTAAGTTCTTGTAAGATAATGGAAGTATTATTTTTAAAACTTATTATATAGTATTTTTTATTTTTCTCTATTTTTTTCATAATTATTAATATTGATTTTTAATATATTATTATAATTGAAATTTGTTATATTATTGAAGTGCTACATTTCCCAAAAAAATCATCCCAAACTCCTTTAGCACTTCCATTTTGGTAAAAAATTATTCACTTACTCATTTATATTAACCCACTAAAACATTACTTTATCATTTTTTCAATAAAATATTAATTTTTTAAAATATCTATTTTATCATTTCAATGACATATCAATTTTTACTTTATTTAAATATCACTACGTCACTTTTTCTTAAAATTCGTATAAATAATAAAGTGAAAACTAAATATAGAATGGAGAGATTTATATTAATATTATTAAATACTAAAAAAATTCATACTTCAAAAAATGGAATAACAATTGTTATGGAGTTTAAGAAGGATAACTATACTTTACTTTAGGTCTTAGCCTAATATGCATCATGTGCGTCGTGAAACTCAAGTTCATTTTTAAAATGTTATACAAAATATTATTAAAAAATCACACATGTTATTATTTAAAAGTGTATTTTTAATGGTTCAACTTTTCAGTAATAATTTCTGTAACTTTTCTGTAATATGTAGTGTAACTTTCTAAAAATATACTTGAGTTTTATGGTACACATGATGCACAAGAAACTTACTCTAATTTTAGGGAATTGAATCATCACTTCATATGAAATCATATTTGCAATTAAAAACCTATATTAAATATAAGAATAGAAATAAATTTATAAACAATGATTTTATTCTAGTGATATTCCATCCTACCAATCAAACTATTAGAATTTTACCATCTATGTTTTGAGGTCATAAATTTCGACAAAAAGCACTATGAGACAAATACAATTTGGTGTAAAAACTGTCGGAGAAAGGCCACACGCCCGCCCGTGCCAAGGTGAGCCCGGGCGCGGTCCTTGGACTTGTATTTTCTTGATAGTTTGAAGAATATCCGAATCAGCTTGTAGAAGGGGACCATAAAATAATTAGTACATGTTATAATTTTCAACGTACAAGTGGCACTATAACATCTAACAAGACCCTCGATCCACCATCAAGGCATCAACCAACTCACAAAGTTATATATACTCCATCCGGCCCATGTCTTTTTACCAAAAGATCTTGACACACGAATTAAAAATAAATAAAATATGTGAATGTGAAGTTAAAAAATAAAATATAAAAAATATACTTTATTGATTTTTATGAGTGTAAATTATTTTCTTTTTATGTAGGAAAATGAAGTTGGGACATTCCAAAATAAAAATTGTGGAGAAAAGAGATACACACAAAAAACAATTACCTAAATTTGTCATGAGTAAATAAAAGATATTTGAGCAATTCTTGTGTGTACTTAAATATATAATACACTTAAATTTTAAAATTAATTTTGGTCCGAAATCATCAACAAACAACGCTCTCTTTACAGATCAAGAGATTTGCATCGTAGAACCGTTTGAATTTGGATAACTTCAGCCATCTCTCTCAATCAAACGTCTTCTACGCTTGGATACATGGCAATTGGCGGGAGCACTGTTGCACCTGTTTCCATTTTCTTTTCCAAGAATAAACTTTATATATGTATTATATTAGTTAAAATAAATTAAAGAAATGAATCATTATGTTATGGAAAAAGGGTTTATAATGTATAGTGCATGCCTTTTCTACAATTTTTGTCACGTTTTATAAATTAATAAATGAGTTACTCCCTCCGTCCCGAAACTACTTTCATAGTAGTTCCGGGCACGCGAATTAAGCAAAAATAAGTATGTTAGTGTAAAGTTAAATAATAAAATAAGAAAAATGTACTTTATTGACTTTTGTGAGTGTAAAAAGTTTCTTTTTTAGATGTGTGAAAGAAGAGTTGGACGTCCAAATAAGGAAAGTGTGAAAGTAGTTTTGGGACGGAGGGAATATATTTAACAATATCTCAAATATTAACAAAATTATATTGCATGAACAACTTAACAATAATTGAAGAACAATTGACTAATATTATATATTATATTCAACAATACTCTAAACATTAATATGTTATAATGCAAGGACAACTTAGCAATACCTGAAGAATAATTGACTAATATTACCCGAAAAATAATTTAATAATACCAAAAAAATAAGTTACTAATATACCAATTGCCAAAAACAAACAATGTTATGTATAACAGTGTGTTTTCAAAATTTTAAATTAAAGTCAAAATTAAATTTAAAATCAAAGTGTATGATATGCACTCAAATGTTGATTAATATAAACTTAGAGAATTTCACTATACATACCCCAAAATTTCTAAACATACCCTATTACTTTAAAAATGCAAATAGACATATATAAAAATGACTAAATTATTCTTATATAAATATGAGATAAATTAATTTATTAGTCAACTAAATTTATTGACTTTAATTTATCTTTTAAGTTATTTAAATTTAGACAAACACTTATATACAAATTTCTACGGATTTAAGATCCGTAGAAATATCCATTTTTTAAAATTCGCGGGTCTAAATCGGGTCGGATCGAATTTGAGTATTTTTTTCCAAAATTCGCTTAGCTTGTGATTTTCGCTCCCAGGTATGTTACAATTGGGGCAAATGCATGTTACTTTAAGGCAAAATGTGTGTTACAACCAGATTAAATGTTATTTTCTACACATATTCATTTATTTTTGTAGAAGTAAATATTTTTCATGCAATGTAACACATGTATATGTTACATTGTATGTGTAACACATATTTATTCTTAATAAAAATACATTTTATCCTATAGTAACACATATATGCTCATATAATAACACAAATTGAGGAACAAATATGTGTTACAATTAGAGTAAATATGTATTACTGTAAATTTATGTTACACTAGGAGTAAATTTGTGTTACTGCAAATGTGTGTTACATCTAGAGTAAATGTGTGTTACTGCAAGATCAAATGTGTGTTACTGTATGCACAAACATTTATTTATCCTTATAAAAATATATATTATATTTTATATAACATATATAAGGTATTAAATGATGTATTAAGTACATGAATAACATATTATTAACATAAATCAACGAAGAAAATAAAAAATAAATTAAGTAACACATATTTATTCTTGCAAAAATACATATTTTCTTTATAGTTACTAGAAAAGTATAAAAAATTAATTTTTTAAGAATTAGTAACACAGATTTTGCCTAATTGTAACACGCCTTTGACCAAATTGTAACATACCTGGGAGCGAAAAAACATATTATTAACATAAATCAACAAAGAGAATAAAAAATAAATTAAGTAACACATATTTATACTTGCAGAAATACATATTTTCTTTATAGTTACTTGAAAGTACAATAAATTAATTTTTTTAAGAATTAGTAACAAAGATTTTGTTTAATTGTAACACGTCTTTGCCCAAATTGTAACATATCTGGGAGCGAAAAAACCTGGAACTACAAGTTGCGCAAATTTTGAAAAAAATGTCCAAATTTGACCCGACCCGGTTTAGATCATCGAATTTTTCAAAAATAGATATTTCTACGGTAGAAATTTGTACACAAATGTTGCTCTTAAATTTAAAATTAGTTCTTTAAATTTGAATTGGTCAATTTTAAAATTTTAGACATGAAATAATATTTGAAAAACTAGAATGAAATTTTTTTAATTAAAATCTGAAAAGTATTTTAAAATGTAAGATAAATATTTGAATAATCAAGTTAAATAAAATTTAAAAAATCCATAGAAATCAGAAAATTCTGAATAAAAGAACAACCAAATCTTCAAAATGGTTAAACTAAGAAATTAATTAAAAGATCTTCAAAATTGAATTAAAGATAAAAAATAATAATATAATTAATTTTTAATTAACTGTTTATGAAATATTAATTGGTTTTTTTAAAATATGTTTCTGATTTTGCTAAGCTCTAGCCTTTTTTTATGAAGAATATTTTTAAAAAGAAATAAATTTTTTGAAGACTTTATTGATCTTTTATATTTATTTTATATAGCTTTTTCTAAAAAAAAGATTAAAATATTTTTTTAATTTAAATTTTTTAATTTAATTTAATTTGTTTAATATTTTCAGATTTTATTTAGGTTAAATAATTTTAATCAAATATTTTTTAATTTAATTATTTTTGAAGATTTATTTCTTTTTCTTAATTAGTTACAATTTTTTTTAGTTTTTTAGATTTATATATTTTAATTTTAATATGTTTTAAATTTAATTTATATTTCACATAATTAAATTTTATTTACATTTTTTATTTTTTTATTTTTAATTGATATAATTAATTTATATATTTTGGAGAATTTAGTTATTTTTTATAATAATTTTTGAATTGTAAATAAATTTTAAAGTTTTTTTTTTTTTGTTTATAAACTAAAGAATAAGAAAGAATTTAAGGGTTTTATTATTATTATTATTATCATCATTATTATTATTATTATTATTATTATTATTATTATTATTATTATTATGTTTCTGAAGTACAAAGAATGGTGAGTTTTTTTTTAGGATGATATTATAAATATGAAATGGAGTATGTGTAAGTAGTATTCCCTCCGTTTCACTATAAGTTGCTCATGTTGTCATTTTCGTCCATCCCACTATATGATGCTTATTTGCTTTTTTGCCTTTTCTGAAAATTAATATTAATTTCTTTATTATTATTTTTAGTATTTTTAACACTATTTCTATAACATTTTCACTTTTCTCCATCACATCACTTATATTTTTTTATTTTTTTCATTACATCACTTATATTTTTTCACTTTTATCTTAATTTGTGTGTCTAAAAGCAACGAGCAACTTATAAGATGAAGTATAACTGTATAAGTTAATCTTTGAATTTTTTTGGGGTAAGTTAATCGTAATCACAAAAGCATTTGAACCAAAAGACAACCGTTGATCAAAGCGAAGTATTATTTCATCAACGCATGTAATTGGTCTTGATTTTCTGTTGCAGATTGATATTTTTATTTGAGTAAGTCTCTTGTGCACCAGTTACACTGTGCAATTTAAGTGTATTTTAAATAGTTATACTATTTATTATTGAAAAATTATACTATCAAAAATACACTTTTCAGTAATAACATGTGTAACTTTTTAGTAGTATTTTGTGTAACTTTTTTAAAATGAACCTGAGTTGCACGGTGCAACTGGTGCATACAAGACTAAGCCTTTTTATTTTGCGTGATCTATGTCTGTGCGTTTAATTACATTAATATTTAGGATTAGTCTTATATGCACTAGTTACACGGTGCAACTCAAATTCATTTTTTAAAAGTTACACAAAATACTATTGAAAAGTTACAAATGTTATTACTAAAAAGTGTATCTTTCATAGTGTAACTTTTCAGTAATAATTTGTGCAACTTTTCAATAATAAATTGAGTGACTTTTTAAAAATACACTTGAATTGCACAGTGTATTTAGTTCACATGAGACTTACTCTAATATTTAATGATTAGCAGATACCAACGTTTGATTTTCATAAGAGACGAAATTCCATTTAAAAATTTAAAATAGGAATTCGAGTATATCATCCATTCACAAATTATATATCTAATCTCCGTAGTAGAAAATTTTATATTTTATTTTTATTTAGACGTTCGGTATCATAATCTGCACATTACTAGAAATAAATATATTGTTTTTAAAGCAAATTTACAAAATTTTATACTTACAATTACACATATACCACTAATTTATTAAAAATAATTTAAAATTTAAAATTTAAAGATATTGTTGAATAAAGGTTGAGTCAATTAACTTAATCAAATCTGATAGCGATTATGATAAAAAAATAATATAATCAACACAACCAACTAATTCACAGAACGATGAAATTAAAAAAGACAACAAGATTTACATGGTTCGATCCAATAATTAATCTATATTCACGGATGAGGCACCTCGCAAGTGATATAGATTACAAGTGTTAATCAGGAATCACATCTATCTCTCTACGTCTCTCTGTTTTTTGTTGACTACTACAGTCTCACGCATGTGCGCGCGTGTGTGTATATATATATATATATATATATATGTGTGTGTGTGTGTGTGTGTGTGTGTATGTAAATCCTAATTAAGTCTTGTGTTCATAACCAATCAACAAGAAATTGCTATGGTTACAACCGAAAAAGAAACCGATCATAGCCCAACATATTTTAATCTTGATTCATCAATGCTTCGCACCAATTGCTTAACTGAAAGTTAAACTGCATAATAACTGAATCTTATCACAATTCTTGATTTGGAGTTAGTAATCTCCTTTCACAATTGTTGATTTCTTATTGGGAGATAAAACCTGGTTCACAACTTGGACCTTGGACTACAGATTTGGTAACAAGTTCTCAGCTGAGGCTGAGCCTTCAGCTGACTCATCAACAGACCCTCTCAGCTGACCCCATCAGAAGACACTAGCTAACCCCATCAGATGACTCTCGGTTGACCTATCAACTGACCTTCAACTGATAGTATTAGATAGAAAACACTAGCTGACCCATCAGATGACTCTCGGCTGACCTTCAGCTGATAGTATTAGATTCAATTAACAGCAGTATCTTGCTTATTTGATTTTCATTTCACTTTTTTTTGTACTCATAACAGATATAAATTTGCCAAGATGAGAGAATAATATATATTCTAGAAATATATCATATATTGCGTCATGTAAGTTTTTCGGCAGCTTGTGAAAGCCAAAGGAGACCGTAAAACCATAAAAAGCTAAGATTTGAGTGTTGGTTGTGAGTTCTATGCTTACTCTTCATATCCCTTATATCTATTAGGACAGCTTTTATTTATTTATTTAAATTATATTATAACAAAACAAAAAAAAGTATACAAAATAATAGCAAGGGAGTAATTATTATTTCCAGTTGTGCCGTTGTAGTGGAAGAATATATCCTTAATTTGTGAATATTATTGCACACAAGTGGCAATTATAAGTTGCCTATATATATGACATAGCATCAGCTATCAACCTCATTACTTTTTAGGGAAAGCAACACTGAAAACGATCCATTTTTTGTCATTCTTATAAAATCATAGAGCTATGAATATTGACACTCACATTTCTAGATGCCTAAACAAAGGCAGTTGCAAATATCTTTATCAATATTTGTTTTTTTATTAAATGGGTAATGTGTGTTCTAAGAGATGCTCGTAATATGAATTGAATTTATTAAATGTATTCACTAATATCTTAATTATTAATGTATGCAATGATAGCAATATATCCATTAAATGACACTAATTTTATACTACAAAATTTATTTATAGTACACTTTGTGAATGGAGAATATTGAGCCTTGGATGAACAAATCCTAGACTTCAAAAATGATTTATACTAAAATCCCACAAATTATCTTTCTCAGCACTCGTGATTGTGTTGATTAGCTTTTCTTTTTTTTTTTCTTTTCCCATTTCTCACTTTGGTTTAGGGACGTAAATGAGTCGAGCCGTTCGCAAATTATTCGGGTCTCGGCCCAAAAAATATTCGTTCGAATTTGTTTGTTAAATTTCACGAGTTGAGCTCGAGCTTTATGGTATTAGGCTCGAAAGCTCGCGAATAGGCTCGAACTATGCAAATGAATTTTTTTTTTCTAGCCGAGCTCGAACTATGTAAACGAGCTTTTTTCGAGCCATGCTCAAACTATAAAAACGAATTTTTTTCAAACCGATCTCGAACTATGCAAACGAACTAACCGAGCTCGTAGTCTCGAACTAAGCAAACGAGTTTTTTTTTTCTAGCTGAGCTCGAGCTAACTCATTTATTTAGTTAACGAATATTTCACGAGCCGAACTCGAGCTATTCGCGAGCTTAAAATTTTACACACGAGCCGAGCTCGAGCTTAATAGTTTTCGATTCGACTCGTTTACATCCCTAATTTGGTTTAAAAACAATTTTACCTTTTGACTTCAGATGATTTGATTTGTTATAGTGCTTAGTTAATCGCACAAATTAATTCATATCGTTCCTATCTGCTGCTTCTAGTATATATCTTTCTCGCATTTTTTTTTTCTTTTCCTTTCCCATTTCTCATTTTGGTTTAAGAACAAGTTTACCTTTTGACTTCAGATGATTTGATTTGTTGTCCACAATTTTATTTTCATTTTTTTATCTTGAATTTGCGAGCAATCTTATTTCTAAATTTTTTTAATAAAGCACATTCATAAATAAATGAGATAAATTTTATACATTCGGGTCCACCATAAACCCAAGTATAATCATATCCACCTCAAAATGCAGGTTGTTCTCCATCGCATAGCATTCTTCATTGCATCACGTTCTCCTTCAATCGAGAAGATATATCGGTAGATTAGATTTAGATAGAATTAAGTGAGAGAGAAGAGTTGTGTTGGCATGTGATGATGACTTTATTGAAGGAATTGATTAATTACGTTCAGGTGAAATAGAAAATGCAAGCTCTGAATTGCATGTAGACGAACATGGGAACAAAGACTATTATTGTCATCACTATCATTCATTATGACTATCACTATCTTGCTCTAATACTATCACTTTCATGCATGATGACTATCAATGTTATGCAATAAAAGATATATTATCATGCATTATAAATATCAGTATCTTGTATTACAACTATAGTATTATGCAATAAAAATTATCATTATCTTGTGCTCAGAGTTCCATTTTGTTGGAGGAAATGCTAGTCATACATGTGCTCATTTTGGTCCTTCAATTAAAATTTTTAACTTTATGAGGTGTGATATTTGTATTTAGTTTCATTGTAAACGATCAAAGAGAGGGAGAGAGTCGATCATTTAGTAGTAATACCTTATGTTACTCCTACAAAATTCACTTAGCATCGGCGGTAAAAATATTAAACATGATTTAGTTCTCTAATTATGGACCAACTCAATATTTAAAATTGCATCATATTAAATTAGAGCTCAAGATAAATTCAAGTTCACAAGAGACATATTCTATATTTAAACTATTTTTTAATTTATTACCTTAGATTGTGTTCGAATAAAAAAATTTGAGATTATAAATATTAAATTCACGTCTAAATTCACTCTATTAATTTGAATAAAATATTCAAATATATAAATTTCAAATACTTAATTTTGACTCTAACTCAAATTTGAAGAGTTCTAAATATTTAACAAAATCGCATCATTTGAAATTCTATAACTCTTAACAAAAATTTATATGAATCTGAGTTTATAGTGAACTCAATTTTATACATATGTTATGTATATTCATGATCACGGTTGAGACAATACTTGTTTTGATTAGACCTCAACACCCTTGATGATTTGTCTGAGTCTTAGTTACTGACCCTTGTTAGTGTTTAGTCTTTTGTTTATAGAGACTCAGTTGAGGAGGAACTAATTGAGGAAGCACTGTTTGAAACCTGAAAACTCAGATGATGTTCCATGCCTGACTTGAGATATTGGTTTTTCTAAATTGACCAACATTAGTCAAGATGAACAGTGAAGATCCTGAGGTCCACTTAAGGCTTAGTAATCCTAAAGGAGTCCGGCTATTTTATTTTTGAGTTACTTGTATTAGGAGACAAGTAAAGACTGCAAAAATGTATTAGAGGCATAAAGACAGAAGTCCGACAAAAAGATCCTCAATACTGCACTTCAGATGAGGCAAGGATTAAATATGAGTTTGGCTTTGAGTGTTTGACACAGCCTGAGGATGGGTACCAATGAGAAGATGATACCTATGTACGGACCTGACTCCTGACAATCTACAAAAAGCAAAAGCGCTGCAAAAGATGTTTTTCACCAAATAAGCAACATCTCCCACATATAGTTTTTTTTTTTTCAAAATTGACTATAAATACAGAAGATCTTGCATTCAAATAAGGTAACATAAAATTTCAAAGCTAAAATTAACCAAAGGTCAAGTACTCAAAGTTTTCAAACAATCGGCAAGCACCTATGTTCCTAGTGTTTGATAAATTAGAGTCTATTCTGTATTAAGAGCTCGTTATATATCTTAAGATTAGAGTGATAGCCTAAACCTTTTGTTTCGTATTGCAAAGACTAGCACACTTAATTGAAAATCCAGAATTTCTAATCTCTCTAGATCAGGGTGCTGATAGAGTTGGTGAGGTTGATTGTTTGTAAGATGGCTATAACTCATAAATCCTAGGGGTCATATCCCTAAGAGAGGAACTCTTGACTGCAGTGCACCTTTACACGTTAAAAATAAGGACCAATTCCTAAGAGATGAATTCTCATGTCCAATTAAGATCCGTAGATGTATGAGCTTGAGTTCTTTGAACAACATTAAATACTTGTGCTATGCACTTGCCTTTTGCATCTTAAACTGTTATATCATTATTGCATTAAGCATTATTTCTCAAAATAGATAATCTATGTCCTGACCAGAGTTTGTTGCACATCC
This sequence comes from Prunella vulgaris, assembly GCA_026898435.1. Taxonomy (NCBI): domain Eukaryota; kingdom Viridiplantae; phylum Streptophyta; class Magnoliopsida; order Lamiales; family Lamiaceae; genus Prunella; species Prunella vulgaris. The sequence goes on along the minus strand of JAPKLY010000332.1, from coordinate 415,692 downwards.
TCTAAGTACAACTTCTAAAGTCTAAGAAAAAACCTTTTCAGAAAACTAAAACGAGTAATCTAAAGTTCCTTTTCGCACTCAAGCTTGCTAAGATAGTTTATCCAATTGATAAATTTTTTTATCCGTCAATACGTAGATTACCTCAATCGTGCCTCACTAAGCACTCAAGATCTCAGCATATCTAAATACTAACATAACAATCTACTTAACTTCAATTCAAAGATTACCTTTAATTTAAGTTGACTAAATTCCTACAGGAATCTTTATAAAAAAATTTAAGATCAATGCATTATCTCATACACTAATCTGACTCGTTTAGGATCAACAACTATAATAAATATATACTGGTGCTATTAAAAATCAACCATACTTTTATAGTAATAATATTATAGATAAATAACATAATAATAACTATACATAGTAGTAAATTAACTCGAGTTCACAAAAGACCTAGACACTGTCATTTTCAACTTCTTAAAATTTCAATTATAAATTCCAATAATATAACACATGGAGTACAAAATATACCAAGCCGAATCATCACAATTTAAGTGATTCAAAGGACCATCGACAACAAAGCCCACGCTGCAATGAACCTTGGACATCATCCAACTACTTTAAACTTTGAGATTTCAAAGGCGAAACAATATTTTTACTCCAAGTCTCTCAAGCATTTCCTCAATTTAAATTCTGCCCAAACGATACGAGTGGATGGAAGAGTAGTGTTCTTTCATCGTTCTGGCAAAAGATTTCATACGTTATACCAATGAGTTCATAATTCAGAACCAAAAAACTTGTCAAAACTTTTCTAAAAGAAAATTCAACTATGCCATAAATCCAGTCCGGTTTAGAATATCCAACAAACATAAAATGCTACCAAAAGACGAGCTAAAGGTCTTCTATTCAATTTAATACACAAAATGTAATAACCATTCCATTGACAAGTGACAACCAGTAAAACCAACATAAAAGACCAAAATAGGGAGAAGAGCAGGAAGAAAATTGGGACGGCCATCAGCTAGTATTCTTCTTATATACCAAAGGCAGATCCTTTAGTTAATCTTGGCCCTGGAAAAATCCATCTCAGGATGCTGCAAAATAAAAAAAAATTGAACATTAAGCCGAGGCATGAGAGTATGAACCCTAAAATATACGAATAATGATGACCATTAATGTTCACCTCGGCCATAAACTTCTTCAGTATATCCTGCTTCTGCATTTCATCACTGGTCGGAAGGCCCATTTGTTTTTGCCTTTGGTCAAACTTGAGGAACACAAATAAAGAAAAGAAGGTTGATAAATGATTTGTTAAACAATGGATGTGCTAATAGGCCAATAATTTATACGCAAGAATCAACCACAGCTTGTTAAAGACCAGGAAAAATACAAATGACAGCAAACCAAGTTAAAAAAAGTAACAATTTTTTTTTAAAAATTTGACATAAAATGTAATAATAATAATAATACAACTTATTACATAAAACTGCAACTTAAATCTTCAACAATATCATTGTGCTATACAAAATGCTAGTATATTTTATTTCAAATTTTAGATGCTGAAGTACTGGAATAAGTTAAAAAAATGGAATTTATAAGACGTTAGTAATAGACAGTGTGCACTGTTCAGTGCAAATCACAAAGGAATTTGTCAAAATATGATATTTTGTATAGAAGATAAAAATTCCATTTAATTTAAAAAAAAAAAAAACTTGTAGACTCCATTTCCAAACACACATATTTGGGATGAGATAATGCCTTTTCTTTACGTAACGTAACAGCATACTTCTAGAAAGCTTATAAGTTCTTAAGATGTCCTATAAGCTCAAACCAAACACTTAATTACACTATCACCAAAATACACATAACAAACCAGGATGGAAATCAAATCCAAAGTGTTGCACTAAATGCACTACAGCTGATATATCAGGCAACAACATCACATGCAACACAAATATAGGATAGAAGGAGCTCATGGGATTTTTAGATAGCTTACCATCATTTTCTCCACAGTTGAACGTGTTTCTGGATCCAAATCAGATAGTTTACTATTTTCAGGTTCCACTTTCTGGGTGTCAATCTCTGGCTCACCCTTCACCAAGTACTTCCACCATTCCATTTGATTTTGTTTAGTTAATAGAATCGATACAGATTTCTGGTCCTCTGCAAGAGAACATTTCATCCAAGAAACATCATTTTAGCGATAACTTTCAAAAAACAGATTAAGGGTAAACATTGAAACAGGGGAATATGATTGTAGATGACATAAGTATCTTTGCAGAGATGCCCACCTAAACTCCAGAAGCAATCGTCAACCCTAACAGGCTGGAAAAGTTCACCCTGCAATAACATAAAATCCAACTGAGTACTTGAACACCAATTAGTAGCAATAGTTCTGAGGCATCAATCATATAATTTTTGACAACATAAGCCAAGTGGTATAACACTCACATCAAGAATTGGTGGCTGGCCCTTTAGTCCAACTTTAAGATGATTCTTCTTTATTTCACATGAGATGAATCTTGACTTAGTACCAGAAGGGACAGGAACAGTGATGTTAACCTCTTGTAGGGATTGACCCCAAGAGTAGTTGTCCATATCAAGGCCATTACCACTATTAGGTGCTGCTCAGATATAAATAAGTATTCAGCAGTTAGCAGCCAATACTACAATGATGATTAAGAAAATCTAAGAGTTGAAAGGAACAGAGGTGGCATTAAGTATGTATTGTCAACATTAAATATCCTTAAAAAAGATTACATTTTACACTAATTAGCAACCAATGTCAACATTTTGCATCATGCAAATACGGAGCTTCTAATGACACAGCAAAAAACCCATCAAAGAATAGAAGAGAAGATGAAGGAGAGAGGGTATGCAGATATATGAAAATAATCAAAATAGGTAATGGAATAACTAAAAGTTCATTTTAAGATAACTACAACTCACATGATGGGGGTCACAGAACACGCAGATCAAACATCAGTGATAGTTTAAGGTTCTACAAGTATCAAATTTCCTATTCAAAATAAAAGGCTTATTAGTTCATGCGCACAACTCTGAAGAGTAGATTTAGCAGTGTAACAGACTCAAGGTTCATCCTCAAGTATCTTGAAGCAAAACTTAAGATAAAAAATTATCTATCTTTACAATGTCAACTGAAAACATGCATCTTCAAATCTTAATGCATTTCTCCATTTACAATTTGGTTAGTAACACAATAGTCACCATTACCTTACAGCTAGGGAATGACAATTCCACTGCACTAGCATGAATTCAGTAAAATAAAAATAAAAATTTCTAAAAATAACACAATAGCATCAGTAACTCTATTAAACCAAAAGCACACTAATATAACTAATAAATGCAAAGAAAGAACTGTACAAATTAAGAAAGCATATTTATGCACCAAAAGTTTCAAATGAAATAAACAGAAATCTGGAACGAGAAATTATACTACATATATAAAAAAAATACCTCGACGGCCATCATCTGCTTCTACTTCACTTCCACCTGCCTTCTCCTCCTTAACCTTCTCATTCTTCAACTTTTCATCTTTTACTACCGGGGAAGGCGCGATCTCCTCCTTGGTCTTCTTCCCTGCAACGCCATTTACTTCGGATTTCACTTCTTTCCTCTTCTTCTCCTCCGACTCCACTTTATCCTTCACCATTCTCACCACCGCATTCACATCGTTCAGCAGGGAATCGCTCTTGAACAAATCGCTCTCCCTGGCCACGAACTCAAAAACCTCCTCCAGAAATCCTATCGGATTCGACGGATCCAGAGCTGCGTTAAACTGCTTCCTCGTCGACGCCGAGGACGACGCCGGCTTATTCTGTTCTACTTCTTCATATTCGGAGAGCACCGCCATCTGGTATTCACACGAGATTGAGCTTAACTTGGAATTGAACTGGAATTATTAGGGTTTTAATTGGGGAGTGTTAGAGAATTTTGTGGAGTATGAGATTTAAGAATATTCCAGAAGTACTTTATATTCGAGGAAATTTCGGGAAGGACCCACGAGCTTCCGTTACAATAAAATCTATCCAAAAGTAGGCAAATAGTTTGAAGACTAATAAATTCCTAAATATTCTACTTTTTGAAAACCAATAAATTTCATAATTTGTATACTTCTAAAAGAATAATATTATTTACTTCCTAAAACAATAAATATAAAAGTAAACAAAATTAAAATATTTTAAAATAAAATGGGTGTTGTTAAAATATATTGGAATGGACTATTCATAAATTTAGAAATAAATTAATATATATGATGTATTATATTTTTACACTAATTTCACTACAAATTATTTTTCTTTCTTGATAAATTACTATTCTTCAAAATATTAAATTGTAAGATAATTTGAATAAAGGTAGTAGTATTAGATTTATAAAGAAAAAAAAAATACTACTATTTTTATGAGTTTAGAATGTGAACGAATCAAAGCTAATATCACAATATAATTTTATATTTAGAAAAAATATCAATTCATTGTTGGTTTATAACACCTTCTGTTGTTAATTGTAACAAAAAGTTTATCAAAATACCACGTCATTATCAATTTAAATCAAATCCAAAAATATTGCTCGACATGTATATGTTGACAATTCAACCTTGAATTATTATAATGCATATTATATGTCAGATAACCTAACCATGAATCTATATCTATATTAATCTAATATTAAAATGTTCTAAAAATAGTAACTAAAAATATAAGTCATACTAAAAATTATTTCTAATTTTAATAAATATATTATTTAATATATTAATTATGTTAAAATTAAATGCATAATCAAAAAAAATGTACAATAATAAGTTGTTAAATAAAAATCAAGTCATACCAAAAGCCCATACAATATTTAATATTTTATCTAATTAAAATTATATGTGCTATTACCCAATTAACTTTTTTGCTAATAAAATATTTAAAATGTATATTAACAAAATTTTGTATGACATATAATTTTTTTTATTAATTATTTATAAAAATATAAATAACATTTTTAAAGTAATATATTTACCAATTGCTTTAGCATTTTTATTATTGTTGTTGTTGTTCTTCTTATTGTTATTAGATTATATTCATGTAACAAATAAATTGAAAATTTGTTAATTCTTTTGTATGTACTACAAGAAAAAAAAAATTTATAAGAAAATTCTAATTTTTAAATAGTATACTTCATTCAATTCTTCTATATATTATAAAAATAATTGTGCGTTTGAAATTTAAAAAAAAATCTAATATATCAAACTAAAATTTAAAATAAAGAATATGTGTGAATAAGAATAAAAAGATTTAAGAATTAATAGATCCATCATTATTTATAAATGAACTTGTGAATAAAATATATAAGGAATATTTTTAATTATATTACACTTTTATAAAAATACAATTGTGATAAAAATAAAAGTTTCATTCAAATATATGTTCACATTAAACATGTGATAGTAATTTTAGTATCAACACGATCAATCAATTATCAATCATAATTACAACCTATATTTAAAACACTCTACATTAAGTCAACAATCACTTTTTTATCTTTAAATTGAATTTATAATTCATGTTACATGTATATCTTGAAATCCACATTAATTTTTTTTTTAATAAAATTCAAATCTTAAATATGAATTTTATAGTTTAAAAATGATTTGTTTCTATTGATATTATTTATATGAGTTGGATTTTTTTTTTTAAAAAAGAGTGAATATCATTGAATTTTGATAATAATTTATATTTATATTAGTGAATAGTTTAATTTATATTATTAATTTAATAACTCCGAGATACTCATATATACATTATCATGTTAAAAATATTAGAAAATACTGAATAAAAGATTAGTGGAGGAGGTGGACCATATGCATCTAATTAAAATTGAACTCACAATTTCGATTAAGTGATAAAATTATATAATAATTTTAACTTGATATATTTTTAAAGCACTATTTTCAAATTAGTACAAATTTTTTGCATAATAGAATAAACATGAATAAAGTTTTTTTTTTTTTTTGCATATTGTACCAATTGAAAAATAATGTTTTAAAATATATCGTTTCGCAACTGCCCCAATATATATAATATTTATCATATGATAGATATTACAGAACATAAAACAAATGATTGAATTTGTGCACCAATTGTCACAAAAATTGAATATTTTTTAAAGATGTCAATTTTTATTTGTGGGTAATTGTATGTTGTCACATCTAAAATAATAATTAAAAAAGACAATTGACTTAATTTATAAAAATTACTCATGATTAAAAAAAACATATATAGTATATATAAAATTAATTTTAAGATATTTTAATATATAGAAAAGCATAAAAAAGTATAGACAAATATGATGAAAATACTTATTTAAACAAAAATTAAATTCATATTCATTTTATACTCACAAATTGTGCAACACACGAGTAAACTAACAATTGAGTTTCTTCACAAAATGTAGTTAAGATAATAAATGCATATAAAAGAGAAGTTCAATTAAAGACGAGTTTTGAGATGAACAAAACATGGTTTCAAAATAATTTTATGATATATTATTGAATTTTTTCATTTTCTCAATCTAATAATTGAATTTTTGTAAATCGTGCACCTTAACAGACTAATTGTTCACAAAATGTGCGCACATAGGAATCATTCATGAATTTTTTTTTGAATGTGCATATATGAATAGTTCACAAAATGTGCATGTACAGATCGGTCATGAGAAGTGCACATATTGATCATTCACAAAATATGCACGTATCAATCGTAAACAAAATGTGCATGTATGGATCGTACACAAAATGTGCATATACAAATCGTGCACAAAATATGCATGTATAAAAACTTCAAAAACTATAATCAACAACAAAATACAAGTTGTAAAAAAAAAGTGTGGATAATTTTTTTACACTTTATTCAACAACAAAAAAAATACACATTTTATGTAAAAATTACTGTAATAAAAATTAATATTATATATATGTTATATTTACACACCGTACAAATGCACGGGTGATATACTACTTATTATAATTTCGAATATGCATTCTACTACTTTGTATATTAATCTGAAAAATCTTTGAAGAATAAAAAAATCAAGAACAATAGAAAAGTAAATTTTGTTGCTGAATATATGAGCTTATATTTAAGAAGCGCATTGAAGTTACCAATAAATCAAATGGAATTGAAATAACATTTTGGATGAAAAGAAATTGTATGACGAAAAATTCACAAAGTGCAGCATAATTTTTGCAAACTGCATATGACAAACAAGAAACATTGGACAGGGAATTAATATTACCTTAGAAACAATTCTTTTCTCTAAGGAGGTAATCTTGCTTTGGTGTTATGATAATGTGGTAAAATATTGAAGTAATTGTAATCTAATGTTGTTGAATTTATAGGCTAGTATAGGGTAAATCGTTTGGGACAAAATAATATTTAATTTCTAAAGATATTCTAATTAAATTTAGTATCTCAATATTCTATTAGATCTATATCTTAATTAGGTAATATATCTACCATCTATTATAAATATTTAACAAAATCAAATACTTCTATTAAAACCCGAAATCGGTGCTTTTAATTAAGTTATTTGGTTTTCTCTAAAAAAATTTAAAAAATTCATGTGAAACGTTGCACGGCATGAAACATATACAAGATAGCATAAATTAGCAATTTCTTTTTTAAATTTTGCGCTAGTCAAATTTCTGGTTTTCCGCTCCAGATTGTTTATTATATAGGTAAATGCATGTTATTATCAGATAAAATATTTTTTTACATATATTCATTTTTTTGTAAAAATAAATATTTTTCATACAATGCAAGAGCAAAATGTGTATTATTATAAGAAAAATATTCATTTTTCATAAATATTTATTTATTTGTATAGAAATAATTATTTTTCTTATAATAACACATATAAAATAGTAAAAAGGGTGTTAACACATGAATCAATATACCTAACTTTTAAAGGATGATGACTAAATTAAATAACACATATTTCTTCTTAACAAAAACACATTTTATTCTACAGTAACACATGTTTGCCCATATAGTAACACAAATTGGGAGCAAATATGTGTTACTACTAGAGCAAATGTGTGTTACTATCTTATAAAATGTTGTTGTTTTACATATATTCATTTATGTTTATAGAATAAATAATTTTTTACATAGTATAAGAGCAAACTCTATGTTACTATAATAACAAATATTAATTTTTCTCAAATATTTATTTATTGTTATAAAAATAATTATTTTTTAATTTCATACAATAAGTTAATAACACATATAAAATAGTAAATAATGTATTACTACATGAATCAATATATCTATATTTTAAAGGAATAGTGAATAAATTAAGAAACACATATTTATTCTTATAAAAATACATTTTATAAAACAGTAACGCACATTTGACCATGTAGTAACACAATTTGGGGAGCAAATGTGTGTTCCTATTAGAACAAATATGTATTAGTGTAACATCAAATGTGTGTTATTGTATGTACAAATATTTATTTGTCCTTTAAAATATATATTGTACTTATATTACATATTTAAGATTTTAAAAGATGCATTGCTAAATTAACAATATATTATCAACAAAAAGAATGAAAAATAAATTAAGAAGTACATATTTGTTCTTGTAAAAATACAAATTGTTCTTGTAGTTACTTTAAAAGTACAATAAATTAATATTTTAAGGATTAGCAACACACATTTTATCTTTTAGTAACACATATTTATTTATATAGTAACACAGTCTGGGAACGAATTTTCTGAAACAAATCATGCGCGAATTTTTATTGAAAATTTTATTTGACATGACATGACCTGGTTAGGATCACGAATTTTGATTTGGATCGCCCATAACTCATAAATTTTCATATTTTTGCTATTTTAAATATGTTTTACACGTGAAACGTTTCACAAGAGTCTTCCTCAAAATAAAAGTATTTTGTTAGATAACTTTTATTAAAAGACAATAGGAAAGGGTTCAAACTTAAATTTAAAAAGAATATATATATATATATATATATAATATTTATTAAATTTTAATGGAACTGGTTATGACGCAGCTGCATTGCATGTTTTATAAATATATAATTTGTTGTTTTTTATTATTGCTGTGAATTTTTAATTATGTATATATATATACCTAAAACCATAAAAAAGATGTATGAAATAGGAAGATATATTTATTGTATCTATACATTATCAAATATTATATTATATTTATAATTTGATTCTCAAATTCTATCATATTGTATATTTTAAAGAATTATTCAACACATTACAATTTGATTAAAAGATAAAATTGAAAAAGTCAAAAATAAAAATTGATAATAAATCAAACTAAAAACTCGAAACATCATAGTTCTATATCCCTTCATCCTAACACAACCTAATTATTAAAGAGTAAGTCTCATGTGCACCAGTTACACAGTGCAATTCAAGTGTATTTTTGAAAAGTTACACAATTTATTACTGAAAAGTTACACAACTTATTATTGAAAAGTTAAACCATGAAAGATACACTTTTCAGTAATAACATGTGTAACTTTTTAGTAGTATTTCGTTTAACTTTTAAAAAATGAACTTGAATTGCACCGTGTAACTGGTGCATACAAGACTAATTCATTATTAAAAGTTTTATAAACTAAATTATTTATTTTTTATACGTTAATTCCATGTTATTGTGAGACACATTAAATTTACAGATAATTCTTACTCAATTAACTATTATTTTTTATCTAAACAAGTATATTATGTTAATTTTTATACCAAGGCAGTCCTGATACATTTTTTATAAACACAAATCTCAAATTCATAGAATTTTATCACCTGATCAAAACATTGGTTCCAACTTCCAAGCTGCATAAAAGGTTCTCCTTACTTTTTTTCAATGAAGTCTTTATGTTGAGGCATATGGATTTCTTCTTTAAGACTTTTATTTAGGAAAATCATCTTTTATTTGCTAGATCTCAAAATCTAGGTGAATATCAACCGCCAAGATAATACGGATAGAGTTAAGCATAGCAACATGCGAAAAAGTCTCCTTATAATCAATTCCCTCTTTCTGAGTATATATTCTTTTGCCACAAGTCTAGTCTTGAAGGTTTCAACCTTCCCAACTAATCCTTTTTGTTTTCTTATAGACCCACTTACATCTAATTCACTCCATGCCTTTGGGTGGTTTAACTAGCTCACACTTTATTGTGATCCATAAACTCCAGTTATGTTTCCATTGTAGTTTGTCAAGAATCTGTAATCTTACTTTAAAGTGCCACGTCGTACGTCCAGGGGTTAGATTCATTCTCTATGGGGACCAAGTCAAAAGGCTCTCCCGTAAAAATGCATCGCTCAGATTGTCTCACAATCCTTCTACTACGACGAGGTTCCGATTGTTTTTGTGTATCACTTGGTATATCAACTTATATAGTTGGTATAAGAGTTGACCATCTTAATTCATTTAAGGTAATTTCACGTTTGAACTTTTTATTACTTATATAGTTATCTTTCAAAAATCTAGAATGTGTTCTAACAATAATTCATTGATCTTTGAGACTATAGAACAAACTCACTTTCGTTCCTTTGGAATATCCTACAAACAACATTAATTCTGAACGGGGGTCTAACTTATCAGCTTTCTTGTCCAACACATGCAAGACACCCTCAAATTTTCATATGTCTTAGACTGGCTTGCATCGGTCCACAATTCTGAAAGAGTTTTAGGAACTGATTTTGAAGGTACTAAGTTTAGAATATTAGTCGTTGTTTCCAAGATACAACCCTAAAATGACTTAGGTAAATTAGAATAACATATCATAGATCTGACTATCTCTAAAAGAGTTCCATTTGTTTATTCTGCAACCTCATTTTACTAAGGGGTTGCGGGTGCAGTCGACTGGGATATAATCCCTTCACTTGATAAATAGTCCAAACATTCATTACTGAAATATTCACCTCCACAATTAGATCATAGAAACTTGATATTATTTTCTCTATATTTTTCTATTTCAGTCTTAAACTCTTTGAAATTACCTCTGAAGTCATAAAAATATATAAATAAGTGTATTCTTTTAATTAGAAAGTTAAATATTTATAAGGATAGAGTAAAAATTAATTATTTTTTTAATAGGTGTGCGTTCATAGGAGGGAGTATGGAAGTAGTTGTATTTACCACGTTGCATTCCTTGACTTTATATCTTTATTATTTTAAATAATATCAACTTGGTTTTTTTTTTTTTGATGAATTAGATTTTTTTTTCTCTCTTTGCATATAATGATGTGCATTTTAAGGAAGGCTAACAGGGGCAAGATTTCTCTTCCTGGAGGGGGGAAGGGAGGGCTTTGATCTTAATCTCTCTCTCTCTGGTAATTTATGAGTTTTGCGAAATTAATTTCTGATTACTAGTGTGACGCGTTTTGCATGATCAATGAATACGTGTGAAAACTGTTTGCCTAAATTTCATTTTCTTCTGGGCCCGTTTGATTTCTTGTCATTTTGTGTTTGTCTGCCATTAATTCAAATTAAAGAAAAACGATTATATAGAGAAATTAATTGAATTACAAAATGCCATGGATGCATCTTGATCAGAGCTTGAGTGTAAGTCAACTGATTTTGTGTGTTTTTTCTGGACAGTAAATCTAGGTCAAGTTGCAGAAATTCATTCATCTTCTTACAGTATATTATGCGAATTAATTTCCATGGATATTTAGGCCTACTTTAACTTATTTTCTTTTAAAACCCTGGATCGAGGTTTTGAGACAATGTGAGTTGAATAATCTCATCAGGTTGCAAAATAATGGATCAAACAATGGCCTCCGCCAGAGAAGTATTCAGTCTCACAGGGCCAACATTTCTCACAGCTATAGACTGGTGAGATCACATTCTTGCTTTAGCCAACTAAACATTTGAACATTCTTTCTTGTTTGTACGATGAAAAAACAAGAGTTTATATCAATATCTTATTGCATTTTGTCAAGTATACCTAGAATCAACGGAATTAGTACATGTTCTTGTGTGTTCATTGTTTTTATAAGCTCTCGTTGCATCATACAATTGCAGGAGCAACTCACACCATCGAAGGTCCGTTGCTGCTAGCTTAGTCCAGGGCGTTTACACCCTGGAACGCGACAGGCGCCAGAATCGGCAAGGCCACCAAGCCCTGGCCCCACCCTGGTGGCAATTCTGCAATTTCAGGCTGATCCAGGTTCTTGTGGACAACCATGATCTCTCATACTTTGGAGCCATTTACGAGCTCGTCAATGCCCCATTTCCCTATCACCCCCAAAGGCCTCCACAATACGTCATTGCCTTCCGGGGCACCATCAACAAGACTGGAAATAGGGAACAGGATTTCAAGCTCAATCTCCACTTGGTCATTAACAATCTCGCAAACAGCACCCGTTTCCAGATTGCATTAGATTGCGTTCATCAGATTGTCCAAAAAGTCGGCCCAGAGAACGTTTGGATAGCGGGTCATTCTCTAGGCTCGTCCATAGCATTGCTCGTGGGAAGGCAAATGATTAAGCAAACTGGAATCCATCTTGAAACCTACCTCTTCAACCCCCCTTTCGCCTCTCCCCCTATCGAACAGTTAACCAACGACAAGCTCAAGCTCGGTCTGAGGCTAGCAAACAGTGTCCTCACAGCTGGCCTAGCTGCTGCAGTCAATTTTGGCTCCCAAAAGACTAAAGATCAAGAAAACGATCCGTTTATGTTGTTATCTACGTGGGTTCCGTACTTGTTTATCAACCCGTCGGACCCCATTTGTTCGGAATACGGGGGCTATTTCAAGCATAGGGAGGATATGGAATCAATTGGTGCTGGAAAAATTGGGAAGCTTGCCACAAAGCATTCAATAGGGAGCATTTTGTCAGCTGCTACAGGGAAGAAAGATTGTGAAGCTGTGCATCTTATTCCTTCTGCTTATCTCACTTTTAATGCTACCCCTTCCCTGAGTTTTAAAGAAGCTCATGGGATTCATCAATGGTGGAGGCAAGATTTGAAGTTTTGCTACAAATTTCACCAATATAAGTGAGAAATGATTTTTTTTTTCTATTTATTTTAAGTGAATTGCCAGGCCTTTAATCTGCAGCAACTGTGAAAATTTATACTGTTGTGTGGTTCAAGGTTGAAAGACTTTAAGATGTTTGATTTTATTTCTCCTGCATCATTAATTGATTCCTTCAATTAAGTATGATTTCTGGCTTAAGTTTTAACTATTTTCATTGGATTTTCAGTTTCTTTCTTCATGGATTAGTTCATTTTGTCTAATGCAGCTAATTAGTACATTTGGTGAAGAAAAGGATGCCAATTAAGTCCATCGAAATACATATGGTTTCCAAGAATGTGACTCGTGATACGAAAATCTTGTATGAGATCGTTTCATATAAATTTTGTGTTTGTTGGATAATTGGTGTACCATCAACGATTTTCCTGCGTGCTCTCTACTTATGCAGATTAATTTGAAAAAGTAGAATAAAGCATAATGTTGGCACTACATATATAAAATAAAGTTATAGATATTGACAAATACAAATAGACTTTCTAGAGTTGTACTTCAAATAATTTTCAAGTCCAGAAAAAGCTTTTGTCCTGTTCTGTTGCCTTCATCGGATCCAAGATTTCGTTTCAAGGGAGGCAAAATGATAAAATTATATGCATTAAAAATATTCATTAAAAAAAATTGCATCCCCCTAAATCCCTCTCTTGGACAACTTTTTAGGGCTCATTTGGTTCGTAAGATAAAAATATCTATCCACAAAAAATATGCATATTTTTGACGGATAGATATTTTTATCTTACGAACCAAATGAGCCCTTAGTCTACTCCTAAATCATATTTTATTGAATTATAGAAAAACTATTATACATGATTCATTAAATCTTGGAATTATAACATAGTGAGAGTTTAATGATAATCTTTGAGTTTAATAACTTCAACTTGCATTGACTTTATTTTTTCCACGCTAGGTGAGTACTATGTTTTAATTAGTAGCAACTTGGTTTTAGTTGGTGAGCTTTGACTATTTCTCATATATACATTTCTCTACATCTTTTTCTTCATAATGATTCACCAATATCTCACATCCTGCAGGGGAGATTTCCATCTTTGAGGTAATTATTTATGAGCTTCAGAAATTGTTGTCATTAGTTCAAGCATTTGCACGACCTCTGCTACATCTTGTTTGTGGGCTACTTAAACTCCATTCTATCGACTCCCTTTTTTTGGCATTCTTTGTTAATCTTTTCGATATAATGTCGCTTCGTATGAAAGAATTCATCAATGCATAAAAAAGCGTTGCTTTAGGCTTGTTTGTATTCTTGCTCTTTGTTCCGATATAGTAACACAAGATGGATCCAGGCCTTGCAAATATCCAGGTTCAGATGTATATTACTCAGAACATTTTTCCAGGGAATTTATTTACTGAAAGTTTCAAGTGATTGAAATCCATTTTTGTTGCATAATACCTACAAAATTAACTATCAAAGAATGTGGTTATGCAATGTTTATAATCTTCCCAGTTTGCATAATCAGGAATATCATTGAGGAATGGCCTATGACGATCAGAGGGAGATCTTCAACTCCACGGGACCATCGTTTCTTACCGAGATTGATTGGTGAGATTGTACTCTAATAAATATCGAAATGATGTGTAACACTCTAAAAAATAAGCAACATTAGCAAAACATCATACGAATCACGAATAGAACTTCTACATAGCACTTGGATAAACCTCTCTTATTGTAAATAATCAGAAATATCAAATATTTTTTTACTTTAACACTTACATTGATATTTCTGAATTTCTCAATAGAACTTTATTTGGAAAACTGACTTGAGCATAGTAGGATCTGGTTTGATTCATGCAAGTCCCATTGGTAATTCGTTCTTTAAGCTAGCTAGGGACATATTTTGCTGGTGTTTTGATAGAGTTTTTTTCATGACAAGGATAGTATTTCATTCTTTATAGTGCTATATTTCCAACCTATTAAAACCCATTGCGACACTGCAGGAACAACTCACACCACAGAAGGTCGATAGCAGCCAGCCTCGTCCAGGGCGTCTACACCCTGGAACGCGACAGGCAGCAAAACCGACAGGGCCCCCAAGCCCTGGCTCCCCCCTGGTGGCTCTTCTTCAACTTCCACCTCATCCAGGTCCTCGTGGACCCCAAAGACACATCATGTTTTGGCGCAGTCTACGAGTCCGCCAAGTCCCCATCACTCGACCCCACCCTCCGGGCCCCACACTACGTCGTCGCCCTCCGGGGCAGCACCAACAAGCCCGGAAACAGGGAACGAGACTTCAAGCTCAATCTCCAGCTCTTGATCAACAACCTGGAAAAAAGCAGCCGTTTCCAGATAGCATCACAATCAGTCATCCAGCTTGTCCAGACAGTGGGCCCCGGAAACGTGTGGCTGGCGGGGCATTCACTCGGGTCATCCATAGCATTGCTGCTGGGCAAGCAGATGGTCAGGTCCGGAATCCACCTCGAAACTTACCTATTCAACCCCCCATTCGGGTCGCCCCATATCGAACGGATCAAAAACGACAAGGTGAAGCTCGGGTTGAGGTTCGCAAACAGCGTGATCACTGCAGGGCTGGCGGCCGCCGCGCAGAGGGACAAAGGCAGAGCAGTCGACCCGTTTGCGGTGTTGGCTGGGTGGGTCCCGTATCTGTTTATCAACCCGTCCGACCCGATTTGCTCCGAGTACGTCGGGTACTTCAAGCATAGGGAGGATATGGAAGCGATTGGTGCTGGAAAAATAGGGAATCTTGCGACGAAGCATTCGATAGGGAGCATATTTTCGATGGGGAAGAAGGAATGTGAAGCAGTGCATTTGATTCCATCGGCTTATCTGAGTATTAATGGGAGCCGTTCCCAGAGTTTTAAGGAAGCTCATGGGATTCATCAATGGTGGAGGCCTGATTTGCACTTCATCTACAAATATTACCAGTACAAGCAGTAATTTTTTTTTAAACCTTATGTGGAGCAAGTGTGAAAATATGGTTGTGTGATTTTACTAATTTCTTTTTTTTATGTTATTCTGCTGAGCAGTGTCCAACATATGTGATATGAGCTTTAACCTTTTTATGCACTGGTGCAATTCAAATTTATTTTAAAAAAATACAAAATATTATTAAAAAATTACATATATTATTATTAAAAAATGTATATTTAATGGTATAATTTTTCAATAATAAATAGTATAATTATTTAAAAATACTCTTGAATTGTACAGTATATCTGGTACAGTGATATGATATTAATATACTAAAATGGATAATACAATATCCTAATATTTTGTTGGAAAGTGTAGCATAAAATAAACTTGTTTTATAACTTTGTTTGAAATCTTATACCCGACTTAATTTTAATATTTACCTGCAATTGTTATCAATCATTATTGTTCCATAGGATGGAGAAAAATGTATATTTTCAATGTTAAATTGATGTCCATATTTTTCTCATAACATTATTTTTTTTACTAACTTCAAATTTTTTTTTTTTAAGGAAATGATCATTTATAGATGATAATCAATAAAGTACAGTAGATCAGTTTTCCAATTTCTTGAACAAACAAGAGAGTCATGAACTACTCCAAACCAATCAAGAGGACATGCAGAGTATACAACAAAAATAGACACTAACAATTTTAAAGCTCTAAGGCAAATAAATTACTCTACACTAAAGTGATTTTTATCATCTAAACCAAACAACATCTATCTCATTTCATTCCGCACTTCAACAGGAAGACCTGAAGGATCTCAGATCATCAGACACACTACCAGATCTGAAACCCAACCACAAAATTACAACAGACCATGAACCCATTACAGGGAAAACAACACACAAATGTGTGGACATTCTCACAACTAACAGTGCAGAGGAGAGGAAAAATAAAAATATGAGAAAAGAGTGAGACTACAGTAGATAACTCGAAAACTAAAATTAAAAAAAGCCAAAAAAATAATAATTAATGGTCATCCTACCAATCGAGCGTCGTAACCACGGCACCGTTGGAGAGGATGAACTCGTTAATCTACAGACACAACTACAAGTAGTGGTAGAAAAAAGGGATTGAGATGAGTGAAACCGTTAAGAACCGAGAAGAATAAGATCCAGTCCCTTTCACGCAGGCACGATGGAGGCGCACCAGATCTGCCGCCTGCTGCAACTCACGGGTTGGATGACACCGACGGAGGCTGGAGGCGGTTTTTGGGCGGCGGAGGCGTCAAATTATGATTTTTTCCAAGGAATGTTATTTAGAAAGATAAAGTTTCTTTGTACTAACTTTAAATGTTAATTTCAATGTATTATGTCTTACTTAAAATATATTATTATTTTTAGATGAAATATATTCTTTAAAATTGATCAATTAAACATGTCCAAAAAAATTGTAAATCGGTGGTTTCAACCGTGTAAATATCTTGGCCAAAATCATAACTAAAACTTTATTTCATCTGGTTAGATTACAAGTAGAGTTTCAAAATCCTATTCAATCAACATTGTTTATCATGTTTAGAAGTTTCTTGTGTGGGTTAATAATATGTATAATAATGTTGGGGAATTGATCAACATCTCACTGTCCCTTCGTCCACCAATCTTTTCTTTTTATTTGTGGAGTGACACGTGATTTAATAAAAATTAATATTATATAAAAATGATAGATAAAATAAGAAATAAATGGAGATATTGTGGGTCTAAACTTTTATTTATAAATGTGAGTTATTTTCAAATATAAAAATGAAAAAAATTTATGGAATTTTTTTTTTTTAATTGATAGAAGGAGTACATGAAGGCATGGGGCACATGAAACATAGGATAATAATATAATATGACTCATCTTGATTTGGCCCACGACTTTAATTACATCATGTTCATTGAAGTCTACAGTTCATCCTACATACATACGTCTTCTTTTGTGTCTTTCCTCATTTTCCCTTCAAAATATTATTTGAGTATTTTATAATTTTCTGTGTAGTTGGCTCTGAAGTGTTCACTAGAGTGTCTTCCCACATTTACAAATTACAGTCTAAATTTTTGTAGATATACATGTAAAATATCAGTAAAGAACAAAATGTTGATTTTTTTAATGGGGTTTGCAAAATTATTAGTGTATATTGATTTATACGTAATTTGTACAAATTACAAGTAGGAAATTGGGAGCATGGTCGTCCCCCTTGAAATTATTTTATTATGTATATATGTAGACTTTTTTTTTTTTAATCTTATCTTCATTTTCATTAAATTTTGACAATATTTGCTCTTTTTGAATTAACTTTTTTCTTTTACATTTTACTTATTTAGAACAAAATTTGAATCAACACTTATTATATGTAAAGGCATTATTCGGCTCAACTAGAAAGTCCACCATTTGACCTGTCGTGAATTCGCACAATAAGAATAAGATATGGAATCAAGATAAACAAACTAAATGACTGAGATAGAGAAAATAAAAGGGTGATTTACATATTGATTTAAAAAAATAACTATATTTACAAATTGGTTCATAATATTTGCACAGAAGTATGTTTTTTTTTTTTTTGCACGGAACCAATATGTAATTTGTGTGAATTTGTTGAACCATTTTTTTACTTTTTCCAAAATAAAATTATGAACACAAAAATTTAAGTGGTTCAATTCAAATGAATCTACATCGATTGGAGAGAGAGAAGAACTTCTATTACAGAGCAAGATAAATTACAATGGCTACAAGAGACTGAGTTGAAGAAATGTCAAATCTTGGAAAACTTACCGTTTTGTAAATCAAATCTTGTCCATTCTGGTCAGTTTGCCGATTTTCGATTGGAAAGGAAATCCAATGCCATGCTATTGCCTACTCAACAAATCTAGAACACCTGCCACCTCATCAATTGGTAGTTGTAGAATCGACTACCCTTTCAGTCGACTTTGTGACTATCGACAGGATTTCAGTCAGGAACAACACAATCGTCTGGCTTTATTTTGCTAATCTCTACATTTTTCTCCCTGTTTTAACAATTGACATTGAAAAAGTCTTTACTTAATTAAATCTACCTTATTTAAAATTGATTCTTCTTCTTCTGAAATCGATTCTTAACAGTTAAGCCCTTTACTGTTGCAGAATGATTCTGATTAGAACCTTGCTGCAATTGCTTGGACTTCAAAGCAATCTGCACATCTTTATCTCAAACGACAGTGTATCTTCAAAGTTTTCAAAAGATTTTGGTAGAGCACTTGACAAAATTAAAATCTTATCATTATCTTCCAACTTAACTTCAATGTTCTCCTGATCATCCAAGATCTTGTTGAACTTATTAACTTACTTCAAAATGAATTTATCTTCGGTCATTTTGAAGGCTATATATTCTACTTTATATACAATTGATTTAACAAAGTCTTCATCATGTAAAGACTTCCAAGCATCACAACTTTAGCTATTATTTCTTTGCTCCTTCCCTCGGGGTTTTATCTCCAAATTAGAGAATCATAACCCAGTGTGCTTTAGCCAACATATTAGCTAAATTTTTAGGTTGAGCTAGAGGGCATCCTTAACTTCTTATTCATTGCATTATACATGTCCTGATGTATCAACAAAGCTTTCATCTTTATCTCTCATAACTTGAAATCTATCATCTCTATAAATTTCTCTATCTCAAACTTTCCAAAAGCCATCTTTTTATTTCCCAGAAATGACGCCAATTGTCGTCATTCAATAAGAATGAGAGTTGAAATCAAGGTAAATTAACTAATGAATGAGATTAAAAAATAAAAGAATGAATACAAAAATTTAAATGGTTTGATTCAAATGAATCCACATCACTGTAGAGAGAGAAATATCTTTTACTATAGATCAAAATGAATTACAATGGCTACACAAGAGTATATGTATGACTTGACCTTTATGCACACTCATCTCAAACTAAAAAACTGAATATTGAAATCTAAGTTAACCCTTAACTTTGCTGTAATATTTATAATACTTCAAATCATCTCTTAAGCAATTTCCAAACTTGATTGATAGTTTGTTATGTCAGCTATATACTCCAATAAGAATTAGTTAAAAACCGTCTTCTCAGTTGAAAGTTATGCCTCTTCAAAGTGTGCATCAACAAACCAAATTCTAAGAGTTAGTTAACTAACTAACTTTCCATTATACAACCATTCACTATAGCTGTCAAATAGGCCGGGCCCAACCAACTCGATATCGGGCCACCGGACCGTGGCATTTTTTGGGTGGGTCCGGCACAGCCTGGATCTCTTCGGACCATATATTTTTAAGTCCGTCCTAGCCCAAGATGGGCCATCAGGCTAAAGGGTCAAACCAATTCGATTTTTTTTTAATGTTTAATATATCACAATTACATTTGATTTTTATATTTATCTTATTACTTGATAATTTAGTATACAAATACTACTCAAACAATCATAAAATTTTATTTAATTTGCCAAAATAATTTTATAATGAAAATAAAATTCAAATTTCTATATAATATTTATACAACAATAATTCAACAAACCTTAATAAACTATAATTCACAAAATTAAATTCAAACAACAATTTTCTAACAATTCTTTATAAACTTAAATTTATTAAAAAAAATTAAACAACTAATTTAGCATCCTCTAATTAAGTTTGTTTTATAATTCATACTAACAAATCTCGAAATTTCTAATTAAATAAATTAACATTATCAAAATCCAAATAAAGGGAGTAAAATAGCTAAAAAAATGTGACGATCTAACCATTTTTTTCTCGTTGTACTACCGTCAAGCAAGAACAAGAAGTCACTGCAATAATCATAGCCAAAAATGATTTTTGTTGTGTCACAGTTTCATCTTTAAACTAAGTCACAGAAATAGAAAGAAACCACTTTTTCTTAGTTAAACTTCAGGATCTCACATTATCAGCATCAACTTGGAACCTTTTTTTTAAAAGAAGATTAGTTTTTATTTAATTTAGAATACGTAAAAGTAGTATAGCTCGAAATCTTCGTGGAAAAAAATTTAAAATAAAGGTAATATAACTTATAAAAACATAGAAAAGATTCATAAGAGAAATATCATATAAATAATATTTTTAAAAAATTAAAAAAAAAAACCATACCGGATCGGGCTGGCCCATAAAAATCGGGTCAAACCCGGGCCAGGCCCAAGTGGCCCGCCGGGCTAATCGGGTCTGGCCAAATAGGCCCTGTTCTTTTTGAACCTATAATTTTCAGGCCCGTCCTGTCCTTAAAATCAAGCTTTACGCCATACTTCCTTGACCTCAACTTCACTTAACCATGCTCAAGAGTCAAGATTAGAGTTACTTTCATCAACATAAATTATTTGTAGTTTGTCAGAGTATTGGTGGTTTCTTATGGTTCATAGAAGTCCAATATTTTGCTTCACATATTTCAATATTCAGTAAAATAAAATCCTAGCTAGTGTTGCACCACGCATCCTAAAAAAAAATGTAGATTCAACTATATATGCAACAATTAATGAGATCATATTTCAACGATGAAATGGTACCAAACAATCCTCAATAATTCTGTTTTAGCCAGCTTTTAAAACCCATATGTATTTTAAAGATAACAACCTATCATGTTATTAGGAGTAGTTGAATATGCATGACATTTAATTGCACAGCGGACCTAATATTTGACGGACCTGTTTCCAATAAAAAATGTTAGCTATGCCTAATTTGAATAGATCAGCAAGCCAATTTTAAGATAGGTGTGACATGTCATGTTTTCGAAGATTTCCCTTATGGAAATATTCAACATTTGTACGTGCACTCCCATTAGGATGTTATCGAGCCGGAGCAAGATGAATACCATTAGACTCGAGCTTGATTTGCATGAAAAAAATTATGCTAGAGTTCGGTTAGAATTCGATTTGAACTTTAATATTTTTATTTGAAAAAAATGTTGAGTATTGAACCGACACTGAACAGTTTGAGCTCTACTCACAAATTAGAAAGCTCGTTAGCAAGATAAACAAGCCCGAGCTCTATAAAACATTTTAAAATGTTTAAATTTCATTTTTATTTTGACTAAAATAAAAATATAATAGTTAATACACTTGAAATCAAATAAAGAAAGAGTGATAACTTAAAATACCCATGTCCAAAGATAATTTAACAAAATTGTTACTCCGTCTTTTCTACAGCAAATTTCATACTCCCTCCATCCCGTAGGAATTTGCACCCTACGAGACGGCACATTTTTTAAGAAAAATGTATTTTATATATAAAGTAGTGGCATATGGGTAAATATGTGTATAGGTTTGTGAGTGTGCACGTAAATTAATATTTTCTTTTTAGATAGTGTGCAAATTTGTGTGGGACGTCCAAATAAGAAAAGTGTGCAAATTCCTGTGGGACAGAGGGAGTATTTTTT
Organism: Prunella vulgaris; assembly: GCA_026898435.1. Taxonomy (NCBI): domain Eukaryota; kingdom Viridiplantae; phylum Streptophyta; class Magnoliopsida; order Lamiales; family Lamiaceae; genus Prunella; species Prunella vulgaris. Next base: position 393,306 of record JAPKLY010000332.1, on the reverse strand, counting down.
TTCGTTAGTCTCAAGACACTTTTTACATTTCAAAAATTGAAATAACATTCAATTATAACACCTTTACAATACCAATTTATGTTCAAATAAAACTTCCCCTACTACTATCAGAATAGAATAGCAAGGAGCCATTTCTGAGGGTTCGTGTTTCAACAGTGCCTTCTTCTTTTACATGTTATCTTAACACTTCTAATTAATTGTAGTCTGACTAATTAACCATAAAACTAATACTAATTTCACTACTTATCTTGAAGTTGAAGCACCATTATTAATTACCTCTGAAAATCCGAGGATTTATTATTTTTAAGTGTGACTTACTCAAAAACAAATTCAACGAACGATTTGAGAGATCCCATCTAACACACCTGAGCCCAACAAATCTTTACACCTGTAAAATTTGGTTTCATGATAATCTTATCATGAACATTTTTTAAAATATTAAATATTTAATCAGGTGTATCAAAATTTTCATCAGGTATATCAAAAGTTGAGATCAATAAAATTTATATATTGACTTCAACTTTTGATACAACTGATGAATATTTTGATACATTTAACCAAATATTTGATACATTAAAATAATTTCATGATAAACTTATCACGAACTATTTTTTCATAATATCTTCTCTTTAAATAATTATAATTATTTTTATTGGATAGTTAGACTTTTACTAGCCTTAAACTTATATGGTTAGACAGTATGCATTCAAAGTACACTTAAAAGTACAACATTACACAGCACACATAGTATGTGTTTTTAATGGAGAAATTTACGAAATGATTCACAAAATTGATATTGATTATAAATTGATTTTGTGTAGAAAAAAAATATACTTCTATGTAGAAAAAAATTATACTTCTTGTGCAAATATTGTGAACCAATTTTTAAATATAATTACTTTTTTGAACAAATATGTAGATGTCCCTTTTTAATAATGTATTTTTAATTATGAATATTGACTAAATCAAGTGATTTGATACAATAAATACTTAATATTTAATTGATTGATCGTAACTACTTCATATGTTAATTATAATTGTGATAGAATTTAAAATACAAATTAATTAGAAAAGTAAGTAATGTTATGGGCTCCGGTAGAAATTTGAATAATCTGGTACTACCATGTAAAATTGTATTAATATGAAAAAAGATGTAATGAAAGATTCTCATATGTTACGTTTCATTTTTTTTTTCCAAAATTATAAACTTTAACTCTTTTTACAAAATAATTTTCATCTGTTTTAACTGGCAAATTTATTAAATTAGCGATGTTTTAAAATTTATTTATTAAAATAGGGTGAAAATGGAGACTTTTAGCAATTTAAAGCCAGTCGGGTCTGGGACTCCCGACTGGTGACGTGTGTGGTCCTTTATTTTACTTCTGTGTTAATTGTTATACAACGTGTCCAGTCGGTTTTCTTATAACCGACTAGGGGACATCATCATCATTTCCGCAGCCTTCCCTTTTCTTCCCTTTTTTTTTTTTTTTTGGCACCCTTCACATATGAATTACGCAGGCTTCACTTTATCTCGCATGGAATCCAAGGCTGCATAAACTTTGTTATTTTTCATTTTAATTTCTGTACACTGTTATTTTATTGTATTAGATTGTTGGATAAAAAATTATTGTTTTGTTGCTTTGAAAAATTTATTATATTGTTAAAATTTATTTATATTAAATTTTATGAAAAATATAAAGTATTTATTTATTTATTTATTTTGATTATTTTTGGATTAATACAAATTGATACTATAAAAATTAAATAAAAAATAATTATCTTATAATTGAATATTATATTTATAAATAAATAATATTTTTATGTTATATATAAAAAAAATTCATACCACAAAATTCGCGAATTTATATAGTAATTAATTTGTCAATTCCAATTCATCATATACAAAATGTGTCATAAGATTAAAATAAATTGATTAAATAATAGTGCATATTAATGAATATTATAATATAAAATTAAATTTTAATGCAAATTAATAAATAAAGAAATTGAGAGTGGAAGAAGACGGTTTAAAATTAAATAATAGTGCACATTTATTTTCACTTAATTAAGGTTGAAGGATAGTGGAAGAAGACGGTTTCCATTTTTAATAGTAATTATTTGCATATTATTAGTAAACAACTCTTACTTTTTTAAGTTACATTTGACTTTTTAGTAAAATTTATCACTTTTACAAAAGTTAATATTATGGCTTATAAAATAATAACAAATAAATATATTTTTTAAAGTAAAATAACAAAATATTATGAGAAATTATCTCGAAACTAATAATATTATTTTTATGTATATAATTTCATTATTGCTAATATACATATATACTATTATTGTTTATAAATTATATAAATTTTAAATTATTATAATATATATTTAAATAAATACACATATATATACACCTAATGTTAATATTTGAAATTTTAATTTACAAGAAATTTTCAGTATAAACTCCATTCTATTTTTAAATCTATTTCTTAATATGTAGTACCCCTATCTAAGCATATTAATATGAGTTTGAATTTGTCAATTTAAAATATAAATTTGAATTTGTCAATATTTTAAGATTGAGTTGATTTTTTTTATATTTGTTAAAAATTTAATTGGATTATTTAAAGATTTAGTTAATTTATTTTAATTTTGTTTTTGGTTTTACTCATTTTTTATTTTTTATTTAATTATTTAAATTTTTTATCTAATTTTTTTAATAAAATTGATTTTCTATTGTTTGATTATTTAAGTATTTATCTAAAATTGTTTTAGTTTTTATTTACTATTTTATGTGTAATTTTTATATTTATTTTATAAATTGACTAATTCAAACTTAAAGAATTAATTTTAAAATATGTTCCCATAACCGCATTTGGTCAATTTATTTGTATGTCCACTATCCCATTTCCTCCCACCTTTTTCACGTTCTTCTTCTTTTATTTTATATTGAAATTTTAAAATTCAAATATTAAAATTTAGTGGACATGTCAACAATCGATTGACTTTACTTTAATAAAGAATTGTTAAAGGAAATTACATTTATGTGCCTTCATCAAAAGTATTTACTAGAAGGATAGTTTAGTCATTTCATTATGTATCACATATTATGTAAACTCTAATTTGTAACATATATAAATGGATCTCATTCATGAGATATAGTGGAGAATCTCCTGGCTTGGTACGCCCCCAGATATAACCTTTCAGGTGAACTGGGTCAACAAATTATGTGTTCTTCGTTTTACTTTTTTGATTATCCTTAAACACGTTATCAGCACGAGTGTTCTACCGATTAAAATTTAGAATGGAAAAGAAAATGATTTTGACCTCTAGGGTTTTGGTCATCCAGTCAATTTCCACCGATGTTGTATAGCCGCCGGTCTAATTTGATTGTCGCGATTACTCTCGCACCTCTGAACCCTAAACCTGATTGCTGCACAGCCGTTCGCTAGCGGCGTCCTTTTAGTGGCGTCCATTTCGCCTTCGCTGTTCCTCTTCTTTGTAAACCAGTATCGCCAAAATCGCTCCGCCCAGGTGCCGCCATCACGACCACGCCGATGCTTGCATCACCCACTACCGTCACAAATCAGGGCGCCCCTGATTTCATCATGATCGATTGTCCGGCTAGAATCGATGCCAGATTTATCACCGTCATCGCGTCGCTCAACCTAAGTGCCGCCATTACCTTACCGCCAATTTGGGGAGAGTAGCAGTTTCCCGGCGACGTCAATTGCAGAGATATGCCGACGGTTGAGGCGCTTGACTGGTGCGACGGCTTCCTCTGGATTTCCGGTGATGGTGTCTATGTGTAAATTGCAGCGGAGGCTTGCTGTTGGCATTTTCAGGCGAATTCCGCCAGCGCGCGGGGGAATCAGACGGAGGCTGAGCAGACGGTGTTGCACTGGGCGACTGAGACGGCGAGTCGGGAAGACTTGAGACCGTACCGAGCAGTGGATCGAAGCCCAGACGACGACCGGTGTTGGGCGGACTGGGCCGCTGCATATACATTTGTATTGAGAACAAGTGTTGGCGAGTCCCTCGTAAAGCCGACTCCGGTTGAGTCAACCTTCACTGAGTTAACCCCAACATTGCTCAGAAACAAAGCGCCCATCCTCTCTCCATGGTGGAGGTAAACTTACGTCCTACTTATATTTACTCAGTTTCCAGAATATTATGACATGCTCTGTTGCTAATATGTGGGATATAAATTTGAGTTTATCAAATCAAATGGTAATTCCATAAGCATTATGCTAGACAAGTCGACAAAGGGTCATAGTGACAAGTTTAAACCGGTCTGCTCTAATAGATGTTTTATTCAAGTTGCTACCAAATGTTTTATTCACTCACATAAGTCACAAATATTTAATCTGGTACTGAAGCATTTGAGACTATACAACATGGTTTATTTTGGAGTTTATACCGCTGGCGGACGCTGCTCGATAAAGAAACTTAACTCCTTTTAAATTTTAGCAATTAAAACTGCATGCCACAGTATAGGCTTGATATTATTTATTGTAAAAATTAGGTTTTTTTTTTGTTTTTTTATGAAGATACATATGGTATGCATGTTAATTACTGCAAAATATTTATTTGTATCAATACTTTTTCATTATTAAAAATTTTCATGATAAAGAAAATTCATGGAATATAATTATGAATTACAAATCAATGTAATGTATTTTCACAAAGCATCGATAAATATGTGACCTATAGTCTCAAAATCTAATTCAAATGAATACATTCTTGAATTTTTTTTTATTATATATTGCTATGCTTGCATATTAAATAAATATCATTCCTTGTGCTATAATAAATGGTTGAACGTACTCGACCCGATTATACTATATTTGACTCAAAAGAAACTGAGTACAATTCTTGCATTTTCAAAATCAATCATCCACAGGTATCAAAGACAAAGCGCTGTCTGTTATGATCAAATTTGCTCTATATTACACAAAGAACAGTGTGGGGCCTTAAATGAACATTTTATTTCCAAAAGTTCTAGTCCAGTGAAATGAAATTCATTTACTTGACTACAAAAATGGTCAATGATTTAAATAATCATATATTGCTCCTTGAAATATATTTTATTTTCTGTTGAAAGTAAACGACAAGAAAATGATATAATAAAAAAAGGGGGAGGGACTCTTTTTATTTTCATACTTCAGTTAATTAATACACTGCAAGTAGCTGAGATGTATGATACAAATATTTTTAAGCCTATTCGAGGCTAATTTTGATTAATAGAACAATGCAAGAACCCAAAAGAAAATGGGACATGACTTAATATTCCATACAAAAATGAGAATAATACACCACATGTAGCAGTGGTGTACTAAATCAAATTGTAATGCAAGCACACTATAGCAAACAACTATAATAAATTTTAATGGCAACATGGACTTTGCTAATGAATTTTTTTTCATACTTCAAGAGTGTAGAAAAGGCATAATGCCTTGTTTATTTGAAATACTCGTTTTGGTCTTAAAGTTATTTAGACTATTGATGAATTTTGAGTTGGATTTTGATACGAGATTTTATTTTTATTAATGTTGGTTCATTAGATTTTATTTAAAACTACTCAATTTATTTAGTATACATGGTACGAATATAACATTTTCACGATGTAAAGTGATGCATTTACGAAATAAAAGAAAATATTAAGTGAAAAGTAAATCATTTTACTCAAAATGAAAAGTAGATCATTTTATTCAAATTGAAAAGTAAATCATTTTGTTCAAATTAAAACTCAAAAGGATATGAGACTTCTAAAAAGAACAAGGAACAATGTCTAATGAGACAATTGTTGAAAAAAAAGGCTCCATATACATCAAGAGCTAATCGAACCATGTAAAATTTTAAAAAATATTTGTGTCAACGTTATTTATAAATACACTGTGAGAATTGAATTTTAAATATATTTAACAAATGTGAAAGAAAACACATTTTAAAGAAACTAAGATGTTAATCTGGTGGGAAGCACCTCACTACTGTTTGAATTTTTAGTTATATTTTATCACTGATGGACTATGTGATGTTAATTTATATAGGCTTTTGTATAATAATTCATAATGTTGAAGAACTCACATTACGTCCTTATTTTTAGAGTGACACATAAAATGAGATGAAAATCGATATAATGCACGATATCGATCTTGTTGTTGCATTGTCGCACTTCTTATTTTCTAAAGCATCAGATACACTATTTACATCTCACTCTACCTCATTATAAATTTTTAAGGCAAGTCACCCATTCTGCAAAGCCTATTCTTTAGCAAAAGTAACATTGAGACCTGTTAAAGCTAAAGATATAAAATAAAATATTTCATTCACAAGATATATGATGATATTTGTGGATTAATTAATCCAGAATGCGGATCATTCAAGTATTTTATGGTACTGGATTATATTTTGACATACGAGTCACATGTCACTTTACTGTCCACAAGACATTATGCATGCAAAACTCTTAGCACAATGTGTCTTAGGGCTCACCACCCTAATCACAATATCACATTATTACATCAAAAGCATATGATGATTATTGCATATATATTAGGATCAATGTAAAGCATCTTGATACCCATGTGCTATACAAAATGGTCTCGTAGAGGCCACCATTTAAAGAAAATATATGGATGCGCACCAACATGCCTATATCTGCATGGGGTTTATGCAATACTGCATTTATCTTAACTTATTCGTTATAGACCCACTGTTCACAGTCATTTTCTATGTACCAGTTGGTAACTGGATATAGCCTGATAACATTTACGCATCTTTTTTTGTGCAATATATGTGCCTATTGCGCCCCCACAGCGCACTAAAATGGGTCCTCAGAAACGATTTGATATTTATATTGGATATGAATCTCCAACAATTATCCGCAACTTAGAACCTTTGACAGGCGACCTATTTACCGCTAGATTTGCGGGTTGTCACTTAAATGAGACAGTCTTCCCATCGTTAGGGGGAGATAAGAAAAAGAATTTTCTGTGGGAACGACAGGAAGTATCGTGGTCGATTCTTACTTTGTCTCATTTGATCCCCAAAACTTCACAATGAAAAAGTGATGTAAAATAATAAATCTTCAGAACGTAACAGATTCGATCCTTGATTCGTTCATTGATATTGCTAAAGTGACAAGGTCTTACATATAAGCTGCAAATGTGCCTGCAAGGTTAAAAGTCCTCAATAAGGGGCACAACACCATAGAAAAGGTGTTGCAACCATACTTGGTGGAAGTGTGGTTGAGGCCGTGGCTCCCAAAAGGAAAAGGGGGAGGTCACCTGGTTCGATTGACACCACCCAAAGGAAAGAATGGTAGGTGTGGCACAATTAAATATATCGATCATCAATATCGAAAATACATCTCATGAGATTATCTCTGCTTATAGTTATGTCCAAGAATCATTACTGGAGGACGCTCCGATGTTCAATATGATTCCAGAGAATGAAAAATCTCTATTAATTATGAGAGTGCAAATGAGTCGATGGACAGACATTGCACACAGACTAATGATGTATTTATTTACTATGTTGCTCAAGAAAATATAGAGCACAATAAAATCGAACCAAGCTCAGTTGTAGAATATCAACAAGAGCAAACTGGCCTAAATACAAGAATCAATCCAGGTAGAACTTGATTTTCTGACAAAGTTATAGGTATTTGGTCCGGTAGTGCTAGCCCAACCAAGTGTAAAGCCTATAGGACATAAATAACTCTTTGTCATAAAGCGTAATGAGAAATATATGGTCCTGATATAGAAAACTTGTCTTATAGCACAAGGTTTCTCACAACGCTCTGGAATTGATTATGAGGAGACATACTCTCCTATTATAGATGTTATAACATTCTACTACTTAATTAGCGTAGTAGCATCCGAATGATTGAAAATGCAGCTTATGAATATGGTTACTGTATATCTCAATGGGGATCTTAATTCAGAGATATATATGAAAGTATCTGATGACCTTCTATTAACCAAGTCAAGTGACTACTTGATTGGGAAATGTTACAACAACAAAAAACAATGCCCCTTCGTATTTATAAAAAAAATGAGTTTTGGGTTTGCAATTATGATACTTATGTTGATGGATGAACATAGGTACTCTTAATGTAATAAGAGAAATCCTAAAACTAATTAAAATTATTGTGATAAAGGATCTTGGGAAAACTCAACTTTATTGAGTTTGTGGATACTTATCCACCAGTCTGCATATGTCCAAAAGATGTTCAGGCGATTTAATATGGACAAAATGCATTCTGTTAGCACTCTCATGATCGGCCGATGTTTGGATTTAAAGAAAGATCCATTTCTTCCAAAGCAAAATGACGAAGAGATATTGGGAACTGAAATTCCTTGTATAAGTGCAATAAGCGCATTATTGTACTAATGTATTCGGTCATAGATTACTATCTCAATGCACATGAGTTAATTACAGGACCAACATAATATCTTTGAAATAGTGTCAAGAATGTACTTTGATACTTAAAAGAAATCATTGATATGGGCATGTTATTTACTATATAGATGTTGAAAGGGACTGCAGATGAAATTGCAACCCTTAAGAAAATATTGAATGCTATCCTACATACTTATACATCAAATAATATGTTATTTGGTCCTACTAATGTTGGTTATATCTTAATCACATGAACGTTCCCAAACTGATTATATATTTACCATGAGAAACATGGTGATATCTTGGGCATCGATTAAGAAAAGTTTGATAGCTATCTCCTTAAGCTATCTAGAGATTAGTAGCTTACACGAAGTAATTTGTGAGTGTCTTTAGTAAAATCTCATCACACATTCAAGGAATCAGTGGCTTAAGTTTTACCACTGAAGATCCTTTATGTATATACAAAAATATATTGCATGCATTGAACAGATGAATTTGTGTTATATAGCTGATAATATAAATTATATATCACCGAAGTTTTCCTATAGCATGCGACAACAATCTTTGCTCAAGATTCAGACAATTTAAGTAAGCTTTAAAGAAAATGTGGCCAAGTTATTTACATAATCATTGTCAAAGATAACTTTGAGAAACATCTTAAAGAAATTGAGATGTGTAAATTTTCTAAGCTCACTTGATAGATGTACCTATCAGTTGAGAGGTGTAGACTTCAGGGGGAGTCTTAACATAGGTGCGTTGCAACTCGTTTTCCCTTCGACCAAGGTTTATTTTTCTTATATGGATGTTACTTGGCAAGGTTTTTATCGAGGCAACTTTCATGCACCATCCATCCTTTTGATTTGGCACAAGGGGGAGTGTTAAAGGAAATTACATTTATGTGCCTTCATCAAAAGTATTTACTAGAAGGATAGTTTAGTCATTTCATTATGTATCACATATTATGTAAACCCTAATTTGTAACCTATATAAATGGATCTCATTCATGAGATATAGTGGAGAATCTCCTGGCTTGGTACGCCCCCAGATGTAACCTTTCAGGTGAACTGGGTCAACAAATTTTGTGTTCTTCGTTTTACTTTTTCGATTATCCTTAAACAAGAATCTATTTTTTACCCTATTTTTATAATATATTCTAAAAATTAACATCTATATATGTATAAATCTGCCGAATAATAAAATAATAATGTACAAAAATTAAAATAAAAAATAACAAAGTTTTGGGTCTTGACTAAAATATGCAGACTGGATTCCATGTGAGATAAATTGATAGGCTACGTCAATTCATCTGTGAAGCTTGAAAAAAAAAAACAAAGAAGAAAAGTGAAGGCTGCCGAAATGATGTTTGCATGATAATGACTCCCAGTCGGTTATAAGAAAGCCGACTGGACACGTTACACAACAATTATCACAGAAATGAAATAAATCACCACACACGTCACCAGTCGGGAATTGCAGACCCGACTGGCTTTAAATTGCTAAACCCTTCCATTTTCACCCCATTTTGATAAATGAATTTTAAAACATCACTAATATAATAAATTTGCCGTTTTAACTAAAGCTTGCCCTAATAAACCCTTGCAATCAAACATACTCATTCAAAATTTTACTTTTTGCACTACTATCTAACTAGATTCTCTCAATAATTTGGACTTGGTGTCCACATTATAAATGACTTCAATTTATTTTTACATGAAAAATAATGACGATGTCTTTTTTAAATATTTCCATAATTTAAAATCGAACAACAATCAATTAAACTGAGAAAAGAAAATCAAATCTCTCAAATTGTGAAATGCAATTATTTTGTTTTAAAGTTTTAGTGAATGAGCTTTGAACTCTTTTGAGGCACTCTGTTGATTTTTTTTTTATCGGTAAATGTTAGTTGTTAGTAGTTAGTTACACCAAGTCCCCAAACACTCCAAGAATAAACTCCTAGCCAACCTTATATCTCTCATCCCCAATTCGTTTTCCAGAGAGAATCGAACTCAGGTCACTCACTTAAATGAGGAGCCCGGTGTTTGAGGCACTCTGTTGATGAGTTTAAAATAAGGAGGAAAAGAACTGATGAGGTGAGCAAACCAAGATGAGTTTGAATATGTCTATTGTCTACTTCCAATTTTAGTAAATATAACCATTGAGGTCATTAGAGTTGGCATATTGAGATCGTCATCGTAGAATTCTTGATATCAAATTATCAAGTCATTAAAAAAAAATCAAATATAAAGTTTTCACCAAATAAAAATGACCTCAACTTGAAGTCATAAATTTAATAATAACTAAAATTATATCTCCATGAAATACATTTTTTATGAATTAGAACACACATTGCTCTCTCTTTTGATTGTCCTAATGAGGTGATCGGTATTTTCCCAAATTGGTCCGACCCGAAATACATATGGCTATATCTTTAGGGCGTGTTTGGTATAGGTCTTATAGGAAAACAATCAAGATTTGTCATGATTTCACAGAAAATAAAAGTTTTATATGTTTTATAGGCCTGATAGGAAAAATTTATGATGTTTGGTAGACCAAAATAGCCACACATTATTTCTTTCATGTTATTTGGTAGATCAAACTGGAAGCAAACACAATATTGATAGAAAAATATATACTACTACAATGATCAACAACCACGCAAAATCATAAGCCAAATTCAACAAAATTTGTCAAAAATGAAACTAAGAACTTTGATCAATACCAAAAAATATGAAAATACAACAAACCAATCTGATTAATATCAAATTTCCTATTTAGGTGTGGCTGTGAAAAAAGGAGATGATGATTAAGAAATGCAAAATCTTCATAAGCAATTTAAGAAGGACAAGAAACATAATTCATACATATAATTTGTTTGAAAATAATCTTTCGAGAACAATTGTTGTTGCTGTCTTCCTGAAAATGTATGCATCAACAGAAGACAAATATATACCTTTTATGTTTCAGTTTGAGATTAAAACAAGAATCTCCCACCACAAACACGAATCAAACTGAAATTTGCTATAGAAATTTATAAAATTGACAAATCCTAATCACAAAATTACTATTGAAATTTGCAAAATTGACAAACTCTAATCACGAATTTAACCACCACTACAAAAGGCTTGGATTTAAATTTGGGCAATGGACGGACTTGGATGGCATTGAATCGGTGATTCTTAATTGCAGCGAAGACATGAGCTTCGATTTCAGGCAACATCTTCGCATATCCGGCGACGACATCTTCAATTTGCGAGAGAACAGGGCAGTGGAAGCGGCCATTAATTCCGGCAGGAGAGGCGCGATATAGCTTCGAATTTCGAACGACGACGGAAGGTTGAGGCGTTTGCTTGGTGGCTCCCTCGCCATTAATTTCGGTGAGGAACAGACGGTGGTTGTGTCTTTGAGCGACGGTGGAGATGAATTCAGGCGTGAGGCTCTACGATTTTCGGCGCGTTGCAACTTCAATTTTAACTTGGGTTCGAGGCCACAAACTGTATCACGGGGGAGGTTAAATTTGTTATCTGAACTCCATGTTGAAATTATAAGAATTTTAGGTAAAGTGACCCTAACTATAAAAAGGTTTGGGCATCCAAGAAATATTTTCTGGCATTTGGCAGGCCACGAACCTTTGTTCTCAGGGGCTTTTGTGGCCTACCAAACGCACCCCTAGTGTTGTATTGTGCTACTGATGTAATTTTAACTCATTTTAATAAATTAAATTATACAAAAAAATCATTTAAGTAGAAGTATTAGATCATACTAGTAATTCTCCCGTGCATCAGGATTGAATATTATAAATTTTAAATATAAAATTATATAAATAATATTTCCTCCGTCTCAAACCAATTTGCACCCATGAGAGTGCACGCAATTTAAGAAAAATGTATTTTTAAAATAAAATAGTGGTCTATGGGTAAATATGTGGAAAATTTTGTGAGTGTGCACGTAAATTGATATTTCCCTTTTAAGTAGTGTGCAAATTAGTTTGGGACAATCCAAAATAGAAAGTGTGCAAATTAGTTTGGGATAGAGGTAGTATATTATAATAGATATTTAAATTAAATATAATGTAAACTTTAATTATGATTGAGTATATTATATACATTTTTTTTTATCGGTAAATGTTAGTTGTTAGTAGTTAGTTACACCAAATCTCTAAACTCCAAGAATAAACTCCTAGCCAACCTTATATCTCCATCTCCCAATTCGTTCACAAAGGGAATCGAACTCGGGTCACTCACTCAAGTGAGGAGCCCGGTGGCCAGGTGAGCTAACCCACCTGGTTGAGTATATTATATACATGTTACTCAATTTTTTTGAATAAAATATTTCTTTACCAATCAAAATAAATATAAACTAAATTTATTTTTTCAATTTATTTATTAATTTTATTAAATTTCTTTTACTATTATTATTTTCTTAATATGAAATATTATATTGCATATGAGTGTATTAAAATGTTTAATCAATCATATAATTTTAAAATTAAGCACTAAAATTTATAGAAATAATTTATTTTTTTACAGAAGTTACATAATCTAAGCAAAAATATTTAAATTTCAATCGTATAATTAAAGTCAATAAATAATCACTTTTATAATAACAAAATATATATTAAGAATTTAAATTTTATTTTTATATGTACAATATATATATATATGTTAAATTAAATATCTTAGAGGAAAAATAGTTTGATATGTAGTGTGTTGAAAATAAATTCAAAATTAAAAATTTTAATAGTTTGCATAAAGTAAAAGATAATATTGTTATTCATAAATTTAACTCACTCTCTTTATTGGAGAGTGAGTCTCATCATTTCACCATAAAGCTAGTACACTACACTTGTTCAAGTAAATTTTTTTTTTCCTCTCTTCAATTCTACTTTTATATATATATGGATGTTGACAGATAATACTTCCTCCGTCCCATAGCAACTTCTAAGGGTGGAGAAACGTGCATATTAAGAAAAAAGTGGAATAAAGTAAAAAAAAAGTATTTTTAGGGATAATTTGGTAAAATATTATGTACTACAAAGTAAAAAAAGTTAGTTAGATTGAGTGTAATATGGATTGTGGGTCTAAAAAATGAAAAATTATGATATTTTGTGTAAATATATAAATATTGTAAGAGTGAAATTTATAAAATAATTTTCTTTTTTGAATCTACAAGTTTTCGTGGGATCTTCCAAGAGAAAAAAAAGTCTATAAACTTCTGTGGCCTGGAGCTGGTACTAATATTTTTGGGAGTGCAAACTGGGCTTTGAAAAATCAAAAGAATGAATTGATTGATACAACGTACATCAGAATTTGGACACAATATTTATACGTGTGTTACTATCTGTAGCTTACATAAACAACACAAAACTAATCGAAATGATGAAATGTTATTGTCAAAGAGACTCGACCAATTCGATTTAATGGTTTATTAAGACATTTTCTAGTCCATTTGTGAATTGCTTTCGGCCATCTTGGTTTTCAATACCAAATTTAGTTATATATTAAAATAAACGGACAATTACGTCGAAGAACAATTTATATAGTGTATTTACAAAGAGAACAAGCATGCAAATTTTATAATATTTACACATTCATTCCGAGTCTTATTTTAAATGTGCAAATTTTATAATTTTTGCACCTTTGTCTCACTTTGCATTTTTTAAACAAATTAATGTATGTATCAGTTTGGGTTTTTGCAACTAAAGCCACTGGCTAGGCTTGGTGCATCCATAATAAAAGTGATGGATGTGACCTGATGCTTATGCAAAACAAGAATATCAAGATGAGAAAAGAATCTTATCCTACCTTAATTTAATTACTTTGAAAGTTATATGCCAATTAATAATTAGTGGGATTAGGTTTGTTTCCCATAGTTAAACAAAATAACCATAAACTTTTTAGTTCAACACTAACTATAATCCATTATTTAATCTGAGAACTCTAACTATATCTCAAGGGGTGTATATGACAATCAACTACTCCCTCCGTCCCAGAGCAATTTGCAAGGGAGGAGGGGCACACAAATTAAGAAGAAAGTAGACTAAAGTGAAAAAATTAGTATTTTGAGGGTTAATTTGGTAAAATTTTATGTAAAAAGTGAAAAAGTTAGTTGGATTGAGTATAATGTGGGCCCAAAAAGTGAAAAAATAATGGTATTTTTGTGTAAATATGTAGATATTGTGAGGTGAAGTTTATAAAAGAGTTTCCTTTTTTGGGTCTGCAAGTTCCTCTGAAACGTCCCGAAAAGGAAAACTTGCAAGTTCATGTGGGACAGAGGGAGTAATATTTATTTTTTGCAAAAATCCATACTAAACCAATTTCATTATATAGAGAATATAATTTTTTATTTTATAAAATAGATAGCTCCAAAAAAATTGAGAATATTGTTAAAGATGCTCTCAATAATAAAACAAAAGGTTGCAAAAGTTAAAGAAAACACAAAAAAAAAAAAAAAGTGGCATACTATTTCACAATCTAGTAATACTATTATCCAGTAGGAATTAGTTGAAATAATTAATTTGGCAGTAATTAGTAGAGGCCAGCTAATCCCCCCACATCGATATCGACCTCCCACCAAACCAAGAAACATTACAAACCCATTATAATTATCAACCTGAGATAAAAATTAGATAAAAATTCTGAATTAATTGTATTTGTCTAATTGAAACTTATTAATAAAATAAAATTTATATTATTTCTCTACCACAATACCCAACAATAATGGTCTACTTAATTAATATTTTAAATGACAAAGAAATTGACGTGGGGCGTCGGTTTAATTTATTAACTAACACTTGTATGATTATGAATGTATTTTATATTTATGTGTAATAATGTCATTATTCGCGCCAGGAATATTATTTGGGACACAGACTTTAATTATACATACTATAAAGCCATAAGTGGATGAATTCTTTCACTTGCCACTTTCTCCCGGTATAAATTGGAGTATCCATTAAACTGAAAAAACATAATTCTAGAATGAATAAACTGATTTATTGATTTACATATACAAAAATTCACAAGTTTTAATATAGTCCCTCCGTCCCACTATAAGTTGTTCATTTTACCATTTTCGTCTGTCCAACTATATGTTGCTCATTTACTTTTTTTACCTTTTTAGGAAATTATTATTTATCTTTTTATTATTATTTTCAATATTTTTTACAATATTCTCATTGTTTTTTCACTTTTCTCCATCAAATCACTTGTACTATATTAATATTTTTATACACTTCTTAATACTCGTGCTCATAACATATGAGCGACTTATAAGAGGACGGAGAGAGTGCCTTTTACAGGTAATGAAATGCACAAAATAAGAAAAGATCAATGGAACGGATATAATATAATTCGGTAAAAGTAAGTATTACTAAAGAGTAAAAATAATTACTCCCTCCCCTCCGAGGACTTCTTTCATATGAGTAGGTATTATGTGAGTAATACTCACCGTAATAATTTCGTGAACGACATATTTTATTTCACGCAGTAACACACAGTTCGGTGTGTAGTGTTAATTTATATACAGTGTAGTGTTAGTTTATATATAGTGTGGTGTTAGTTCATATACAATATGATTTTAGTTCATTCACTATGGCATACTACGTGTGGTGTTAATTCATATATAGTGTGGTGTTAGTTTATATACATTGTCGTGTTAGTCCATATACAGTATTTTATGTCATTTATCTCTAAAATAATCAAATCTCAAAATACTTAGAATAAATTGTTGTTCACCATAAAATTTATTGTGTGTATCATTCACATAATACTTTGCCCTTTCATATTTATCATGGGCACGTGAATCAAGAAAAGTGAATATGTAAGTGTTAGGTTAAATAATAAAATAAGAAAAAATGTATTTTATTGATTTTTGTGAGTGTAAAACATTCTATTTTTAGGTGTATGAAAATAGAATTGGAACGTTTAAATAAGACAAGTGTGAAAGTAGTCATGAGATGGAGGGAGTACTCGACAAAAATACGAAGATCTCATATGCACATTGTGTATAGTGCACTTACTCAATAATTAAAAATATTTACATTGAAAAATATGAATTGATTATACTAAAAAGATTATACTGTTACTGAATTTTAGTATAAATTTTTAGTTAATCAACCTATATTTTTTAGGGTGTGTTTTGTTTACGGGACTAAATAGTCAATCTCAGGCACATGATTATTCCTGTCAAAACATCATGTGCTTGGGAATTGACTATTTAGTCCCATAAACAAAACACACCCTTAATATAATTAATCCACACTTTTTAACATAAATAATTTTTATTACTCCCTCCATCCCATTATAAGTTGCTCATGTTGCCATTTTCGTTCGTCCCACTATATGTTGCTTATTGTTTTTTTACCTTTTTTGGAAATTACTATTTACTTTTTTATTACTCCCTCCGTCCCAGGGATATTTTCACCCCTGGGATGGCACACATTTTAAGAAAAAATGTATTTTTTAAATAAAGTAGTGATGAATGGGTAAATGTGTGGAAAGTTTTTTGAGCGTGCACGCAAATTGATGTTTCCCTTTTAAGTCGTGTGCAAATTGGTTTGGGACAACCCAAAATGGAAAGTGTGCAAATTAGTTTGGGACGGAGGGAGTATTATTTTCACTATTTTTTACACTATTTTCATTATTTTTTCACTTTTCTCCATCACATCACTTATACATTTTCACTTTTTCTATCACATCACTTATACTTTTTCACTTTTTCTATCACATCACTTATACTTTTTCATTTTTTCTATCACATCACTTATACTTTTTTACTTTACTTTAATTTGCGTGCCCAAAAGCAATGAGCAATTTATAGCGAGATGAAGGGAGTATATTTTTTAATATAATTAATCCACACTATTTTAACATAAATAATTTTTACTGTTAGGTGAGCACCAAACTTATATACAAAAAATTGTAAATTATGAATGTAAAAAAAAAAAAAACTAATTTCTTTTCTGCAAGAAAGTTAGTGAAATGAGGCAATGAGTGGAGGAAATGACAAAAGAATCAGTCTAGTGAGGTGAGTAGTGATGCATGCCCAGTCAACTCTAACTCTAATTAGATCATCACTCTTTATTTCTTTTATTATATTATTAAATTATTATTATTTCTGTATCCTAATGCATAACTACTTCTACTTTTGAATTTTGATTGTCCGTGGTATAAAATCGTACTATATAATACTATAAATATATAATAGATACATCCTCTGTTCCAATTCATTTTTTCCCTATTTCCAATTTTAAACATCACAACTCTTACCTGAAATAATTTACGTTCGTAAAAAACAATAAAATATATTTTTTATATTTTATTAATTAATTTTATACTTATATTATCTATATTTTTTTAATATGTGCTCAGGTCTTTTAAAAAAAAATATCCTAGAGGGATGGAGTACAATTAGGCCTATAATATATTTGATTTTGTACGGTAGATGCAATTAAATTTCTCAGTATTTATATTGCACTCCAAATATTCCAAATCCTTTATTTTCAGACTTAAATAGGATATGTTGATGTATTTCACAAAATGATTATTCAAATGAAGAGTTTATGTAGTATAGCAGAATCAGAGTATATACATACACCGCCCATGTATATATAATCGTCTCACATGCCCCTCTATCTTCATTTCATTCTACTACCCTCTTTTATTTATCCCATAGCCTAAGGCAATGGAATATGGCAGGCTCGGAAAGCCCGAGCCTCTTGGCTCCTCCAACCGAAGCCAAACCGCCGAATCTACCCCCACTTCGAAAAAATCGAAAATCAAGCTTCTGCTCATACTTGCCGCCACACTATTCGTGGCGTCCGCCGTCTCCGCCGCACTTGTGGTTGTGATGCGAAATAAGGCGAATTCCGATAGGCTGCAGAGTCGACGGCCATCCCAAGCCATGTCCCGAACATGTAGCCGGACTCTGTACCCAAAACTCTGTGTCAACTCGCTCCTTGACTTCCCCGGCGCACTCACCGCCTCCGATAAAGACCTCGTTCATATTTCCGTTAACATGACTCTCCAAAAAGTAGGCCGATCGCTGTATTCCGCTTCCGAGATCACGAATCTCGACATGGATCCTCATGTCAGGTTCGATTCGAATTCAATTAGAATTTTAATTAACTGGAATTTTAAGCTCAAAATTTTCCCCAATTTTGAATTAATTACCTCTCAGGTCAGCGTATGAGGACTGCCTAGAGCTCCTCGATCACTCGGTAGATCTTTTAACCAACTCGCTCACCTCCGCCGCGTCCGGCGGCGAGCCATCCAGCTCGATTCAGGACGTGTTAACCTGGCTCAGCGCCGCATTAACAAATCAGGATACCTGTACCGAAGGCTTCGATGAATTGAACGGCGACGTGAAGCATCAAATGTCCGACAGGATAAAGGATTTATCAGAGCACGTGAGCAATTCGCTCGCTATCTACGCTGCCGGTGGCGGTGGCGATGATTTTTCAGATATTCCTATACAGAATCGCCGGCGGCGATTGTTGAGCGACGGGAATGAGTTTCCGGCGTGGTTATCCCGGAGAGAACGAATGCTTTTGGATATGCCGGTGTCGGCGATTAATGCCGATGTAATCGTGTCGAAGAATGGCAACGGAACGTACAAAACGATCGCGGAGGCGATCAAGAAGGCGCCAGAACACAGCAGTCGGCGGTTTATCATCTACGTGAGGGCAGGGAGGTAATCTCACTCTTATTAAAGTTTCAAAAAAGATTTGAAAAAGGTGTGGCTTTTTCCATGATAACCTAAATGACTTTTATGTCCCTATCATTATGCTTTCGTAATTCCATGTGAAAGTGATTATCCTTGCTCTTGATTGGTTCGCTGATTTCACAACTATCATAATTTGAAGATAAGTATATTAAATTAGAGTAACTCTCTTGTGTGCACTAGTTACACCATGCAAATCAAGTGTATTTTTAAACAGTTACACTATTTATTACTGAAAAATTATACTATCAATGATACACTTTTCAATAATAATATGTGTCACTTTTCAATAATATTTTGTATAACATTTTAAAAATAAACTTGAGTTGCACGGTGCATGCGTAAAAAAAACTAAACCATTAAATTAATATTATGAAATATGGTACGGAGTTTAAAAAATTGAGTATGACGTATAGAGACTTTAAGAATTAAAAAGTATATCAATTGACACCAGAGAGTGACTTTGCTACCCCTATTTCTTAATATTAATTTAAAGAAATACATTCTATCAATATTGATGTTACATGAGACTGTCTTTTACGACATCAATAAATAAATTTAACTTTGATACGCAGTTTTGAGAAGTTGTACATTTTATCAACTCTATTATTACGATTTACGAGACACACTCTTATAAATTATTAATTAATTACTGAATCAACAAATAAAAAGAAAAAAGGGGTACAATCTTAATTATATCATCACGTAAGCTTTTTTAATTATGTTACAGGTATGAGGAGAATAATTTGAAGGTGGGAAGGAAGAAGACAAATATAATGTTTATTGGAGAGGGGAAGGGCAAAACAGTCATTACAGGGGGTAAAAGCGTGCAAGATAAATTGACGACATTCCATACCGCATCCTTCGGTAAAGTGCCTTTCTGTTGACGATTTAAAATCAATGCCTTTCTCCGGCATTGGTTTTTCCATTTCAACCTTCATTATAAGAGTTTACAAATTACAAACACAATTGATTAGTCAACGCTATTAGCAACTTTAAACTAATAATTACTCACCTAAACAGTTAAAGTTGTTTATACTGAAAAGTTGTGGGTTAATATATTGAAAAGTTTACACTGCTATCGATTTTATAGTGTATACTTTTCATTATATCACCTTGCAACTTTTCAGTGTAATCAACATTCACTTTTTACTTTTTAATATAAACTGTTTCAACTGTTGAATGAGTGCACCGTATACACGAGACCTGCTCAAAAAATATATATATAGTCTGAGGTCACGGAGGTTACATATAGAGCCTTGGTGTGATTATTTGAGGTGGAAACAATGACCAGTTTGGCTTACATGCACATCATGTGCTTGTCTGGGTCACACCACACACTTCACTTTCGTTTGCATTAATTTTTGTTTGAAGAATTAGACATTTTTGTCCCGTAATAATTCGCGTTAAAGAGAGTTACTATATGATGAGTGATTGGTCACACTCCATTGGCTTATTCCTAATATTACCAATAAAAAAACTAGTGTCACTAAAAGTATATTATTTGTTTTACTAGTTGTGTATATTTAATGCTACATTAATAATTGAAGCACAAAAGTCGTGTTACCATTTTAATATATAGAATATAATTTTATATATGATCATGTTATCCATTTATATATGTATAATCAATTGCGTAGTCTAGTTGTAATAATATGACACTATAATTACATTCATTAATTATTACTTTGAAAAAATGTCATATCGATGCATGTTATACATATAATTTAATATTGATAAACCATGCATATTTCTTTCATCATTGCTGAAGTAATTCCAATGAAGATCACTTATTTGACTGATTATGGATGTGTTTTCAAACGCTTTTATAAGTGTAGAATCACTTTTATTTTTAATCAGTTTGATCTTAACAACTTCAAAAAAGTGATTTTATACTTCTTAAAAAAGATTGAAAACACATCTTATATGTAGACAAGAGATTATCCTCTTCGAATTTCATGGTCCGAACGTTGCATTTAATAGAATCTCAATCATATAATGCTACTTTTGGAATAGGATGCCAAAGGAAAATGCTCATCTTTGCCAATCTTGCAATGCTCTTTAAAGAAAGTTTTATACCTCAACAAATTTCTTTCTACATGATCACATTCACTACTTATCCTTAATAATTTAAAAAAAAAATCTAACTCTTGGACATACAATACAGCTGCAACTGGGGCAGGCTTCATAGCTAGGGACATAACATTCGAGAACTATGCCGGTCCAAGCAAGCATCAAGCCGTGGCTCTCCGAATCGGCGGCGACCATGCGGTGGTCTACCGGTGCAACATAATCGGCTACCAAGACACACTCTACACACATTCCCAACGACAATTTTACCGCGAGTGTGACATCTACGGCACAGTGGACTTCATATTTGGGAACGCCGCAGTGGTTTTCCAAAACTGCGTCATTCATGCCCGGAAACCCATGGCCCACCAAAAGAACACCATCACGGCCCAAAACCGTAAGGACCCGAATCAAAATACAGGCATCTCAATCCACGCATGTCGGGTCGTGGCCGAGCCCGAACTCGAGGCCGTGAAAGGAGAGTACCCGACCTACTTAGGGAGGCCGTGGAAGCTCTACTCGAGGACAGTGTACATGCTTTCTTCTTTGGGTGATCACATTGACCCCAAAGGGTGGCTAGAGTGGAGTGGAGACTTCGCTCTAGACACCCTGTACTACGGTGAGTACATGAATTCCGGGCCGGGTGCGGGCTTGGGTCAACGGGTCAAATGGCCCGGGTACCGTGTGATTACATCCACGGCGGAGGCTGAGAAGTTCACGGTGGCCAAGTTCATATTTGGTTCGTCGTGGTTGCCGTCGACAGGTGTCGCTTTCTTGGGGGGCCTAGAAACTTGAATCCACAAGTAAGAGCCAAGTTCATTTCTTTTGCTATACATTATACTAATTTGGCAACATGTTTAAGAGGGTTTCAACAACTTCAAAATGGCCCTCTATATTCATTCTAAAGTGTTTAGCTCTAATAATCTTACAATAAAAGTCTGTAATTTTAGTACTCAAATATGTATAGATTTAATTAAGAGTAATTGAGGGACGGGAGATCTTATTAAATTAATGCATTGATGTAAGAATAAAGTCGTATGAAATCATTATAGTAATTTGAATATAACGACTACTTTGTTAGTTGATGTTATGATTAGTGCAGTGTTGTCTATTCATCTAACATTACACGAAGCACACTTTAATAAATTAAATTTATGCAGAAAATTAAAATCAGAAAATACAATCGTGTGACCCCACGTCAGTATGTGGGATGGATGAGTGAGCATGTGAGACTGGGCTGGAGAAGCATGAAGATGACATTAGGAATGTGACCTGTTATAAACCGACTAAAAGTGAATGGCCACTAAAGGAGGAGCTTACCTAATAATATTGTATCTAATTATATATAGTGTATAATGTAATGTCTACATACAAAGATCATAAAAATCTTTAATTGTGGAGTTCTTTTTTATGGAGATGTAGACTGACTATTAATTAATGTTGATCCAAAAGAACTATGAGATGAAAGATGAAAGTTGGATTGATAATATTATGAAATAAAAATGTAATGTTACTCTGATTATTACACGTATTCCCATGATTTCGGGAGATGAAATACACAAATATAAGGACCTTTTAATTAACATCATGCAGAATCCTGCATTTGACTTGATTGGAAAGACAATATTCGAACATAACATGTGAACAAATTATCTACAAACTCCTTTGCATAAAAGCACATATCCTGTCTTCCATGTTCATGCCAATGCGATCTGTATGTCTCCGCCGCATGTGACGTTCATCAGGGAACATCAGCAATTCGTAGGGGTTCCCTGCTGCAACGAGTGCGTTCAGAAGGCGAGCCGTGTGCCTAAAATGCACGTTTTCATCGATCATGCCATGCACCAGCAACAGCCTCACCTTCATGCTGTGAATGTGATGCATTATGGAGATCGTTTTCAGAAGGTAAACCAATATATATTTTGGTATAAAAGGTGTCGTATCCGTCCCATGATGTATCAGAGCACCAGAAACAGAGCATTTGAAAACTCCGGGAAATCTTGTGAGAATCATAGCCGAGAGGTTTCCACCTTAACTCCATCCATACAATCCAATATGGCCAGCTTCAGCTAACCCCTGCTTAATGAGCCATTCAGCTCCAGTTAGTTGATTCTCTGCATCAATCTGGTGGCAGTTGTACTTGAGGGCACCTTCAAATCTGAGCCCACGTCGAGAAGTTCCTCTATTATCCATCTGCAAAAAGATAGAGCAATCAAGATAGGGAATAGGAAAACACACGACAGAAACAGTGAAATGGGAATCAAGCAAAAATATCGAGTTGAATTGTTTTCTTAGTCCCATAACTAGCCTACTGCCCAATTTCAATCTAAAATATTAAAAAAATTCGATTTAGCATCAACATTAAAAAGATTGTCTGAGACAAAAAAAAAATCAACTTTAAAAATATCATATGCATTTTAGGCTGAAAAATGATGAACTAACCTTCCAAACTAATATGCCTTTACTTCTCAGATACTGTGCTCTCATATCAACCTATTTATCCAAGAATCATGCACTAGCTGTGTGCGGACCACTGTAAACTTGTATCATTGTTTTGTACGGTGGTAATCCAAATTTCGCGGAATCAGGTTTGTATAGTGCCCCATACAGAGTAGTTCCATCATTGGCCTCTACCTGAATTATCTCTGGAAACTCAAGCTTGAGTTTTCTGAATCTGGGGGAGAAGACTGGCCCGCTCGTATAAACACTTAATCAAGCTTCCATCAAGCAATGAGTTCATGCTAATTGTGGGAGGCGAAAGCAAAGAATCTAAAATGTCTATAAACCTCTGCAACTGATGATCAAGCACAACTGAGTGTTTTCCCTTTCCATGGGTCAATCTAGTGGGGGTCTGCTAGGCATCTGGGAATAAGTTAGTGCAATAAAGATGAGATTCTAAAGGACCATCTAGAGTTCCGGTGAAATAAACAATACCTGAAGCCCCGTTTACACCAGCAACTTGCTCGACCATCCAATCACCTTGAGCGATTGCTCCCAAACATACTCCCGTCTGAATCGTGCAAATATAGATGACGCAACCCTGTCTTTTCACTAGCCCAGATGAATCCACCAGACGGTTTGTGTAATGGAGTGAAGCAATCATGCAGGTTGATCCATGTTTTGTTTTCTTCTTCCAAGTTCCAAGATTACTTTTCTCTCACCATTTTGAATATCAAACCTGATGATCTTTGGTTTAGTGTGCTTTCTGTTTAGAACCTGAGCGGTAAGAATATTTCCAGGCATCCAGCTGACTCTTGCCAGATATTCATCGTGTCCAGCCTGGTCATCTTTTCCGCATTGAAGATCCATCCAAGTAATGGGTCCTCCAGTGGCAGAAACAACCCCCAAACGAACTTTTACGTTTGAACTGCCAGCAAATGGGTAGGCATGGTCTTCCTGCGCATTTGGACCCACAGAATTTTTGCCTTGGTGCATTATCCTAATGAGAGGAATCTCAGATGAATCAACCTCAGTGAATGCAATAAATTTGCTGTCTAGGGACCACCAGTGTCCATTCTTGTGCTCCATTTCCTCCTGCAACCAGAATACATATAAGGGGCGCTTTGGTTCATAATCCTTCAATGATAATGAGAATGTGAGTGGAAATGAGAATGAATATGAATATAGGGCAATTGTGGTGGTTAATGAGAATAAAAGATGATCTATTCACCTTCAGCATACTTCATATGAGGTAATGAGGCTCACAATAAGTTAGGGAGGCGTTTTGTATGAATTTAAAATGAGAATGGTAATGTGTATCATTAAGGAGTTAATCACTATGGGGTCAGTGATTACCCTTTTGTTTGTCCTATTTTTACGATTTCATTCATGTGTAATAAATAATGATAGGCACTATGAATTAATGAAAATAAATCATCATTCATTCTGATTCCTCACCCTCATTACCCACAACCAAGCAGACCCTTGGTCATTTCTCATCAATTATATTCCTCAGTCAATTACTTTTTGTCTCAATTTACTCCAAAATTAGAGCATTGCATTAACAATGCAACAATCATTCCCATTGTAAATTGTAATTCACTTTTTGATGATTCTCATTATCATTCTCATTGAAGAATTTGAAGTACCCCCTAAGTTTTCGCTCATTATATAGTTTACACCCATATTCAAACCACAGACACCACATACCCACACCCCACCACACACCCAAGGAAAAAAAACAGGATCATAAGCATGTTCAAGCAATAACCTCACCTGGACTATGTATTCAGCAAGGCCGTGCATCTGAAAAGCCAAGAGAAGATTTTAATCACTTGCATGATTAAACAGCTAAAAATGATCATTCAGTTTCAGTGTGTCAAACAATAAATCAGTAAGGGAAAATATAGATTTAAATAATCAGTTATATTTCTGCATCAATGGAGTCAAGTGATTTATATTTGTAAAATGCTACAAACACAAAAACGAAATTTAATGTTCATTTGTTAGGGGATCAGGGTTAAAACATGTCTTTTTTTAAAACATGTCATATACAATAAAATTTTTGTACAATCAGCATCTCCTTCTTCTGAGACTAACCATTAATTCCATTTTTCTGACTCCATTTGAGCTTTGAAAATATTAAATCAATCAGCTACCAGTAGCAGGGTAAGTATTTACAAGAATTTGATAATATAATTCTTGTTTATGACATTTGAGAAAGCATGTAGAAAAAAAAAAAAAAAGATAAGCACTCGAACTTTCTTCAGCTAGATTACTTCAAAAGTAGCCTGTATAATGAGATAGTTGGTTATGCAGAAAACTTTTAGCCTACCATGATCTACTGATACATATGCTGTTTGTAGAAGCATGTCTAACATAGAATATTAGACAAAGAAACTAAATCAAACAAAACAAGTTGAACTAAAGCTTACTATGTGGTTTTCATCAGCACCGAATGTTAACTGTTTTGACATGTTGTATAGAAAGCTTAATACATGCAGCTCATTATCCCTCACAAATGCAAGCGTCTTGCCATCTGGGGAGACATGTGCATCTATAATCGGAGAGCAAAAATTACTTGGAAGTATAAGCACTGGTTGAACTGCAGTGTCTTGAATATAGATCTGCTCACATGCACCATTATGGATTAGTCCATACATCAGTCATCGACGGTTTAGTTTTCAGGTCTTACATTAGACACCAGTAGATGCTTCTAGACTAAATTATGAGGTCTTCTAAAGTAAAATAGCTTCACAAAACACGAAACACCGCCACAATTAAGATAATGGTTTTTTTTTCACAAATAAGAGAGCTAGAAATCTGTAGTTATGAAATTGTTGATGTTATTTCAACAATTCGTCATTTTGTAAATACAGAACAATGGACGTTAATGTCTAGAATAATCAATGTAAGTTCTAAGAAAAAGTTGAGCTCTTCCTAAAAAATTCTTATGTCAACCACTCATTCTTCAAACAATGCACCAATCGAGAGGCGCTTGGTTCAAAATTCTTCATTGAGATTGTTAATATGAATGAGCATAGGTAACGACACGCACCCCGACTAGGGTGACTGAGAAATTAATAGAGTACAATTGTGGTGGATAATGAGAATAAAAGATGAACAACTCACCTTTCAACATACTCTATACGAGGTAATGAGATTCAAAATAAGTTAATCACTACCACATGTTGGTTAAGTATCTTCATAAATAACCCTCAATCATTCTATTATTCCTCAAGCAATAATTTTCTTTTGTTCCTAATATTCCAAGACTAGAACAAAACACAAACAATATAACAATCACTTTCATTGTAATTTGCTATCCAATGATTTCTCATTATCATTCTTATTGAAGAATTGAACCAAGCACCCATTACTACCCCCAATACATACCTTTTTACAAGTTCACACATCATAAAGTAACAATATTTTGCAGTTGTAACACCGGGACAATTCAATTTTTCAGATATTCAAAGTGTCATATATTCATCGAAAATATATAAACCTTTAAATATTAATCAATCTCTTTAAGCAAATAAACAAGTGAGTGTTGGACAACATACCCCAGCTGGTTGAAGTACCATAAACTCCCTGCCTGTTTGAGCTCCTCTTCACCCATTCATAACGTGTTACGACTAATCCATGGGGTAGAAACTTTTTTTCTTTTTCTGCTTTTACCTCAGCTGCTTAGTTTGAGAAGATTAACGATAGAACCTTTATACATTTTCAGCAAGATAAACCCGAAAAGAAATTAACAAAGGGAAATAGCAATGGAACAGCTGAAGACTTATAAAAGCAGCTCCATCAATCGTATTAATAACCGATTAATCGTAATTAAGCAACATAAATTAATTCGCAGCAATAACCAAAGCTGATAATCAAAATTATAAATCTGACCTGGGTTTGATGATCGGACAGTAAAGATAATCGGATTAGGAATAAAAAATGGATTTATCAGCACTTTAAGGATGATGGAAATTAGAGTAGAATCGAATGGGAATCGATTACAGAATTTGGAGAAATTATAACTAACAATGGATCAAAGAAGAAAACAGAGAGAAAACTGTGCTTTTCTTTGCTTTTAGTGAAAGTGATGCGTCTGGGTTACCGGTTATATTATTTTGAACCACATTGTAAATAGGGATTAAAGATTTATAATCTTAACTTTACTTCATTTCGAATTTGATATTTTAGATTATACATTTTGATTTTGGTCCTGTAAATTTAAAAATATTTTGATTTTGATCATTTTATAAACATACAGAATTAAAATTAAATTTTAAAATAACCAAAATCAAAATATTTTCAAACTTACAAGACTAAAATAAAAATATGTAATCCATGTAAACCAAATTCAAATTTGTGACAACTTGTAGGACTAAAAACACTTAATCCTTGTAAATACGTATTTTATTAGAACCATTTTGTGAATACACTTAAAATCTTGAACCATATTGTGATAAACCCAACGAAAAATACACAAAACTCTTCATCAATATTATTGTCTCTCTTCGCGCTATAATACATTGTTATAATACATTGTCTAACATGAACGTTCGTTCCAAAGTGTAATTTTTTATCTAGTGCTTATACTGTTATACATTCTTTTAGTTTATTTGTTGTCAATTAATTTTTATACAAAAGCATCCCTCATATGTTAAAACCTGAGAAAAAATGTGCCGAAAATTAAATTTATTGGTTTAAGTATCAAATAGTTTAGTTTGTATATATTAATGGAAAAAAATATAATTTGGTGGTTTAGATACAAAATCACTGAAAATTTGGTGAGTTTAATGCACTTTGGCCTAATAATAAATACAATACAAATTTACTAAAAATTATTACTCCCTTCGTCCCCTTATAAGTCGCTCATATATTTTGGGCACGAGTATTAAGAAGTGTATAAAAATATTAATATAATACATGTAATGTGATGAAAAAAAGTGAAAAGGTAATGAGAATAGTGTAAAAAGTATTAAAAATAATAATAAAGAAATAAATAATAATTTCCTAAAAAGGAAAAAAAGCAAATGAGCAACATATAGTGGAACGGACGAAAATGACAAAATGACTAAACTTATAGTAGAACGGAGAGAATAATTTAATTAATATTA
Organism: Prunella vulgaris; assembly: GCA_026898435.1. Lineage (NCBI taxonomy): Eukaryota > Viridiplantae > Streptophyta > Magnoliopsida > Lamiales > Lamiaceae > Prunella > Prunella vulgaris. The sequence goes on along the minus strand of JAPKLY010000332.1, from coordinate 364,558 downwards.
TTTAATTGTTTGAAAAATAACACTTGAATTTAACTTGATCAAATATTAAAATTTTCAAGTCCTAATTGGATTGCGATTTGTATTATTCAAACAAAGCCAAGAAGACCAGAAAGGTAATGTAATTAAATTAAATAAAAATAATGCAAAGAGATGTGCAAAATAACTAACATTAAAAGATAGTAAATGGAAATAGACAAAGTGAGTAACCCAGCGAGATATAGATTTTACATTTTTAATATAATATCAATTTACTTTTAATAATTTTGATTTTAACTTTTTATTAAAATGATTAATTGCTCCGTTCATTTGGACAGACGCAATGTTTTGAATTTTTGTGTTTGCAGCATACATTTAAGCACAAAATTTAATTTTGATTTTTAAAATATACACTAACACTTTTTTTAATAATTAAAATGTTACTGATTATGTTTTGAAATATTATCAAAACATACCGTAATACGTTGAATTGTATGTGTATTTTTCTTAATTATAGTATTATTAATTATTTTTTTGAAATGTTACTGATTATTTTTTAAAATATTAATAATTATTATTTGATGCATTCTTTTCTCTATATCCAAGTGTATGATATGCACTTGAGTGAACACAAAAATCACTCACATTTAAGATGTTAAAAAAAAATTAAGTTTATTTTGAAGGTAAATTAAAATTAGATGTTATTTGAAATTAAGTGTTTTGATAGGTGAATGTAAACCAATTTTATACTTTTACCATATAATCAACTTTTATGTATTTTTAAGTAGAGTATTCCTCTTAAATTATTATTTCCTAGATTTTTTAGTTGAGTGTAAATAAAAATACTGCAGTGAGCGAGTGTGGGGAGTGGAGGGATGATGAGTGGACTTGGACTTGGGAGTGGAGAAAAGATCTTTTTGATGTGGAAAAAATAATTTTAATGATTTACTCACCGTGATTAACAGGTTGCATTGGAGTTAGGGAGCATCTTCCAAGGAGGTTTACTCGACCAAGAAAGTTTATGAAGTCCTTCAAAAAGCTGTTGTCTCCTCCAAAGTTTAGGATGCACACATGGAGAGTACTATGGCATCGTCTACCAACTACATCAAATATGCACGCCGGAAGACTCTTCCCCCTCAAACCAATTCCAATTGTGTTTTTTGCAACAACTCAACAGAGAAGATAACTCATGTCTTTTTCAAATGCTTTTTTCTTATCATTTCTGAATGAGTTGTATTGAGTGGTTGGGGCTTAAAGTTGCACTTCCATCCGACTAACGACGAATCTACTTCTCTTTAATAGATTAATCAAAGGGAAGGACGGGAAGCTGTTGGCGGTTTGCGTATCGATGTGTGGGATTTGACTTTTGTGGAAAAAAAAGAAAGAAATGTTATCATCCTTCATCAGGATTCAGTACAAAACTAAGACTTATTAGATGATCTTAAAGCTCGCATTTGGAGTTGAATCGTTGTTATGGCACAAGGAGTCTTCAAGTTCTTTTTCTAAGTGGCTAATTCAACCTAGCATTTTTCATAAATAAGTGTTTAGAGACGTTTTGGACTAGGAGATTCTTTTAGGAATGTTCGGTTGAAAATTGTGTGAACTTTTGTGTGTTTCTTTAGGGTATCTCTTATACCCCTTGAGCTATAAAAACTTTTTCTTTTTCCAGATAAAAAAATTGTTTATAAAAATATTTATTAATTTATTTAATTACGAATTAATTTTACAGGAAAATAGTACCCCACCGACTTTGAAAGTGTTCATTCCCAAAAAAAAAAAAAAATATTAAACAGTATTATATATTAAAAAGTGTTCCTTCCCAAAAAAAAATTGTAAGAGTTCTAAGACATGGGATGAACCATTGACCATCAGTTTAGAAGAAATGATGTTGATATCCTATAAGCATAAATTAATCACCCTCTACTGAAACTTGTTATCATTATGAAATTGATATATATACTGAAATTTTAATTTATAATATACTATTATTAGTAAATGCATATAATAATATTAATTTCATATTACAAATAAATTTCATAAGAGAACTTGTGAATTTTTTTAAATATTTAACCTATCCTTTTTTTTTTTTTGCAAATTTTAGTAGTCAAGGGACTTGGCTTAAAAATTGATCCAAGTTTCTTTTGAACCAAATTCTGCTGTCTATTAGGATAAAACTGTGTTGCACAATGCAGCATCTGATCAACATGACAACCCCATTAAATCTTAATATAAAGACAAGTGTGGTGCTGGACAATGCAATATTTGACAAAAGTCACGAGCTATCCGATACACATAACAAGCAGAACGTCGACGATACAGTACAGGTTCGTTCACATTCGCGTGAGGTCTCACAGCTAGATACGTGTCGACGATACAGTACAGGTTCGTTCACATTCGCGTGAGGTCTCACAGCTAGATACGTACGCAAGAAACGCAAGCCAAAGAAAAAAAAGTTAGCTACAAAGATTGGGTATGCAGACGCCATCTGGATTCTGTTGTTCCTTCCATATTCTCCCGGTGACTCTGAGCTTAAGCTCCTTCCTATCGCCTCCAGAGAAAAAAAGTGCCATGTTACGTTGGATAATAAGGCCATCGTGACTATCCCTCACCTTACGGTGGCTGTCACGAATGCTACGTGGGGTTCCCTCCCATGTCAGCTTTCGCCCATTTGCTCCTACCTCTAAACTGTAACTGTAGTTACGCGCTTCGTTTTCATCCCCCATGAAACGAAGAAATGCCATGTAAACTGGGGCCATTCCCAGCTGAAATGCTTCAAAGTGAAGACAGAAATATTGCCCAAAACAATGGAAAACCTAATGGATTAGAAACAAACAAGACTTAGAAACAAGCATGAGAAATAACATAACATGCACATTACAGAACTACAGATTTTGCCCAAACAAAAGCGATAAAGAACACGAGAAATGTTGGGACTCACTGTTAACATCCAGGTTGCATTTTCAACTTCACGAGGATTTGACTTAACATAGCGGTGATTGAAGGTGCATCCGGTGTGCATGTCCACTTTGTGATCGTCTCTCAAATGGGCAACCAAATAAGGAATGTCCCCTGTAACTGCACACTCAGATCCAGCATATGGACAACTGTATGGTCTGAAATTGCAAACTGCCTCGTGCTTGAGCTTGCTGTAATATGGGAAAATCTCCGAGCATCCCAAGGAATAGAACCTGCAGGGTAGATCCAATGATTCTGCAACCTTTTCTAATGCTAAGCACCTGATATCGCCAAGCTCTTGTCTGCATGTAGGGCAGCGATTACCAACCCTCGTCTTGCAAGTTGAACAGAGCGTGTGCCCGTTATGACACTGTCAAAACGAATATAATTGATCAGTCATTCATAAGTCCACACATAGAAACTCAGAAAGGAAAAAGTTAGTCCATGAAATCACCCTAATTCTCAAGGCTCCTACGTTACATTTATGATTCATTATAGTAAACAATACAAACACTACTTCAGTGGGAACTCCAAACTTTGGATTTCCTTGATTATAACACGAAATCAGACAAAGAACTGCAGTTATCTTCAAAAGACAAACTAAGCAAGCCAAAAAAATATTTCTCTTCAAAGGAAAGACTTCATATATTTGTCCATTGATGTGCGGAGTATGTTTGTTCAAATTGCAATCAAGAATTCTCATAAATCTTTATTGGCAATGTAGGAAAATGAGAAACGGAGAAATATAGAGCAAACCTGATGGATGGGTGGGTACATAGAGTTAGTACAAACGGGGCATTCGAGCAACTCATGGACGCTAGTGGGGGCAATACCCCCTACACCAAGAGGCTTTGAAGAATAGTGGTGGGGATGACTAGTTTGATTGTTATGAGACACTGAGGAATGGATCTCTTCATCTTCTACTCCATCTATTGAAGACACACACTCCACATTCTCAATATCGGTTGCAGCCATTATCGGATTTGGAAAATCTTCACTTTCAAGACTCTGTTTTCTGATATCTCTGACGCCTGATCTCAAGATCCAATTTGTTTCTCCAAAGAACCCACTTCTTAAAATCTTAAATTTGATGGAAAATGGGATACCCTTTAGCCGAAGCCCAATTTTCTGCAATCCTACTTCTAAAGATTCAATCCTGTGCAAAAAAACAGGACACCCAGACAGGAATGTCGATCTTTGAGATAAATCTGTGGTGCCCACTTCCAAAAATTAAAATTTGGGCAGAAAACAAGACGCCTTCTCTAATAAGAAATTCAAATTTTATTTTATTTTGCAATAACCTCAACAACCCAGTAACAGAAACTTCGTAATTCGCATGGGTACCTGATTTTGGGAGGAGAATATTACGATCTTTGGCAGAAAGCTGAGATGCCGAAATTCAGCGATTTAAGGGTTCACTGTTTATCTCCTTCTTCTTTGATTTTATTCCCTTCACTTTCTCTTGTTTCTTCTTTTAAGATAAAAGAAGAAACTTAAAGAATCTGAAAGAAATCGGAAAGAGAACGAACAAGAAACCGATTCAAACCAAACGACGGATCGTAACCTGGAGCGGTGCTTCCTTCTCTCTCTCTCTCTCTCGGTTATGAGAGGAGAGAGAAATGAGGATCGCCGTTGAGTTTAAAATAAATGATGTTGGGGTGTCGATCACACGGTTGTAAAGATGGTGGTATTATTTTGTTCTTGCTGGCTTGGATTTGAGGAAAAATGAGATTTTGTTTTTTGATTAATCAATAATCCAACCATGAATTATGGTTGAGATGTTAGAGTTTTAACGAGATGGGAATATGCGAACTATATATTTCCTTTTTTAACAACTATTATATAGTATTTCCTTCTTAAAAAGCTAAAAATAGTGAACATCATTTAAAATAAGGCAAATTCATAGGATTGCTAAATGAAATTTAATTAATTACTTTGATAAGGGTGTATTAGATGCACTGTGTATTTAAAATTAGTTAATTGTTTTTACTAAACAATTGTAACTGTCTAATTGTAATTGTTACGTATAAATAGATATAATTGTGCAGTGAAATTAAATGAAATTATTTAAAAATTTATATAAGGATTAGTTTATAGTATTTGTTTATTATTATACTCCCCCTGTCCCACAGGAATTTGCACACTTTTCTTATTCGGACGTCCCACACAAATTTGCACACTACTAAAAAAGAAAACATTGATTTACGTGCACACTCACAAACTTATACACATATTTACTCGTATACCACTACTTTATATATAAAACACATTTTCCTTAAAAAATGTGTCGTTCCGTAGGGTGCAAATTCCTACGGGACGGAGGGAGTAACTAGTATCTTATAACAGATTCTGAAATTATAACAGAACCAGAATTAAGGGCTCTTTCAGACTCCTCTTGAAGCAATAAGGAGTACACTTTAGCTAGAGAAAGAGATGGAGATTGCAATAATATTTGAGACCTAATTGCAGAATATGAATCATCTAAACCCACCAGAAATTTCATAACCGCATCTCTATCTTTTCCCTTGTGAGATGGATGTCAATTTGAATGTGTTTGGTCTTCTCATGGTGGCATGGGTTGTTAGCAATGCAGTAGGCAGATCTGCTGTCTGTGAAAACATTGACAGGACTTGGATGTGGAATATTCAAGTCATGGAGGAGATATAGTATCCATTGGACCTCACATGTTGTTGAACACATGGCTCTGATACCATATTGAGATTACAAAAGAATTCATGGAAGGAAAGAATCTTTGATTGAGAAGAAGAATCAATACTTGTTTTCTGAGATCAAGAATGAAATTAAATCCCTAAAATATCTAAAAGAACTCTATATATATATATTATGTCATACATTGGTAGTGTTAGTTCCAACACTATAAGATACTAGTTATAATAATAAACAAATATTATAAACTAATCTTTATAATTTACTTAAATTGCACGATATGTCAGATACATAAGAAAATTACTTGTTTGATTTATAATTTAATTTAATAATTTTGTATTAATAGAATTTTTTTTCCTGTGAGAGGGTATTAATGGATGAATTCAAACACATGCATTGATGTGTATTTGATGTAGTGTAACACTTGTTTGAACGAGTTGTGTTGTGCAACTGAATTTTTATTATACTAACTATTCAGTGAAACGAGTAATATCATTCAATTGATGGTGTAATTAATTTTTAAACAATATTCCCTCTATTCCACAGGAATTTGCACACTTTTCTGATTTGGACTGTTGATAGAATTTACTAATCGATGTTTGTTTATGTGGCTTTACGACGGATTAATTCTACCAAACAATAATCTTATGATTTTATGTTCTTGGATATAATATGAAGAGGGAGAGTAGAGAGTTTAGAGAGAGAAATATTGCAGTGAGGATTGTATTTATTGTGTAAATTGTGAAAAATTGTCCTTAATAGTTACAAGAGAGGTCTTATTTATAGGTGTGTGAGTGTGAGACGGCACCTTACGAGCCTATGTGGCTTCCGGTGTTGACGAGAGTTCCTTACCCTCATCTTGATCTCTCACACTGCTTCCCCTATCACTCCTCGTCCTACTACTATGCCTTAGACTAGATGGGCCTCATTAAAAATCTCGTCGTAAACCACCCTTGTGGATAAACCGGGCGGAGGGAAAAAGAGCGCGCCATCGGGGTCCTATTGACTAACAGGCGAGCTCATGGGCGAGCTCAGAGGCGGGCTTAGGTGGTTCGGGCGAGCTCTGGGGCGAGCTCTAACACCTTGCTTGGCCTACGAGTGTTGTGCGATGCTGAACCTCGGCGAGGTCTTCACGAGGATATGGGGTCAGCTCGGGGCGAGTTCTAGAATGGCAGAGGCGACCTCCTGATTCTCTGATTCACCTCGAGTGGCTCGCCCATCAACAATTACCCCCCAGCTCGCCTTCATCATGGCTCATGGCATGTGTGGGCGAGCTGGCATATGACTCTCGGGCGAGCTCTTGTCAGACGGTCCCTCGAGCTGACGTGGGTGGAATTCGAGACGTCGCACACGTCTCCCTGAGTGTCGTTTCCCGCGCCCATAATAATAACTTTTCAAATTCTTTGCACATCGGTCCCTGGTCTCCTCGAATATTATACCTCGCCTCGGCGCCTATAAATAGGCGAAAACGAGAAAATTCCTCACTTTGCATCTTCACTTCTCAGAGCACATTTCTGGCAATCGTTTCTCTACTTCAGGCGCGTCTCCGAACATCTCCCAAGGTAGAAATCCGGATTTCCCTTCTTTTCTTTCTTGTTTCTTGTTTCCAGACGCCTACATTATGTCTGAGAACTCTTCAAGTCGTACCCCTCCGAATCGTGATTTGGGCAAAGAACAAATGACCGATGACCTTCCAAACCCCCGAGCGGCACTTGTGGTCCTCTCCTCGAGCTCTGGGGCGAGCTCTGAAACCTTCCTAGATAGTAGCGAGCTCTTGGGGTCAGTTCGTTCTGACTCCAGCGAGCAGGCTACTAGCTCCGGTGAAGAATCCCCCCTCCGCGAACTCTGGGATTACTCAGAGCGAGCTCACGGAGGAGCCACGACCCCCGTTGAAGAGGAGACCGCCGAGACTGAGACCCGGGAGGAGGTCGCCGAGGTTGGAGCTGGCGACATTACTGGCGAGTTGGCCCGCGAAGTCAATGAAGAGGTCGGCGAGGATATGGGGACGGAGGTCACTTATGAATACCTCTGTTTCATCGACTTTCCCTTTCCCAAGCTCCCGGAACATCAAGTCTCCGCCGAGGTCGTGAACGAGTTCGACTGGAGCGAGTATGTGAGAACCCACGGGGCGAGCTTCCCCTTACCCCGGCGAGCTCCGATTCGAAGGGCCGCTGGTAAATCCGACCTCAAGGCCAACGGGGTGGAAAGCATCATGAGCGAGTTCGCCCTCCCGGATATTCGGAGGCGGTTCCGCATCCCGCTGGACATTTTTATGTATCCCGCTGAGGAGAAGGAGCGAGCCGACCTCCCCCCTGCCGGACTCACAGCCATGAACTATCACACTCTAAAGGCCGGGCTCACCCTCCACCTTCACCCCATTATTGGGCAGTTCCTGGCGGACACGGGCCTCGCCATTACACAACTCACTCCGAACGCATGGAGCAATTTGCTGGTAGCTCTGACCGTCTTCGGCCTCGAGGGCTATGAAAATCGGCTGAGTACGGCTGAGATCAACGAGCTCTTTATTGTGATCAGGCAAGTGAGGGAGAGGAAGGGATATTACTCTTTCCAAGCCCGTCCGGGGGGCAAATTTTTAGGCGACCTCCCCAACAAAATCCGGGACTGGAAGGAGCAGTTCTTTTTTATCGGGGGGGATTGGCGAGCTTCTAATGGCCGCGGGGGGCGTATTCCTACCCCCGAGACCTACGGGGAGGCGAGCTGTAGGTGGCGTACCTTAGTGTGTGTACGTCGGATTAGATTACTGATCTAATCTATCTTTTTGCAGGTTTGAAGCGCCACAAGTCGAGCCGTGAGAAACCGGAGGTTTCGATTGGCTTTGAGTTCGTGCGGACGGTGTGTTGTTTGCGAGAGAAGAAGAATCGCGAGATCGAACACTTGTGCCAACACCACTGCCGCAGGCTCGCCGGTCTCATCACTTCGCCACACCACCTCGCCGCTCAAGGTTTTGAACTTTTCCATTATGAAGTTTCCACAGTTCGCTATCTCATACGTCGAGGTCGCCGGATTTACTTGATCAGTTGTGCAGGTGCAGGTCCAATTGTCGAGCTCCCGCCTATTGAAGTTCCCGAAGCCTACCATTTTCTAGCTCGGTAGCTGAGGATGGGTAAGCCTCGCCCGGGGAGGGAAGGCATCCCCTCGGGAGCGGTCCTGGATGCCATAAAGAAGCTCGAGCTTGCCAAAGCCGACATAAGGCTGGGGGCTCGGGCTCTCAGAGGACCTCGGCGCCTCCCCAAACAAAGGAGAAGGTCATCGTTGCCAAGAAAGGGGCGGGTCGAGGTTCGGACCTTGAACGGGGTACCTAACCCCCTCCACACCCCCAGACGAGGCGAGCTCTCCACCGAGGGGATGGCTCGCGAGTGAGCGAAGAAGAGACTCGCCCCGCCAAGCGAGTCAGGGCTGAGGGCGGCTCCGGATCAAGCCAAGCGGGGTCAGGGCGAGCTCTTGCTGTTCAATCCTCTCAAGCGCCTCCAACTCCTCAGAGTGCGCCCTCGCCACCCCCCTACGGGATTCCTATTCGGGATGATACCCTGCTCGGGCTCAACCCTGATAGGTTCGGGTAAGTGGGCGACCTCTTTGAAGTTGGAAGCCTTTGTAATTTTCATGATTTTTGCTAACTGATCCGAGTATGTGCAGGTATACTCCCGCCGAGCTCCCGCAACGACCCGAATCTCTCCACATTACCGAGCGGTGCAAGGCCCTGAGCTCGTCAAGGGATTTTCCTGAGGGGGCGGCTCGCCGGGTTTTTACTGAGGCCCCCAAGTATCTCTCTGCCTCGGAGCTCGGCATGATTGAGAGGCAAAAGCCAGCCGACAAGGCGAGGTTGGCGATGCACTATGCCTGTGCAGCGATGGCGGCGGCCCAGCTCGTCAGCGATGATATCGCCGCCGCTGATAGAGCTCGCCATGATACGAAGAAGGCGCTCACTAAGGTGGGCGACGAGCGGAAGAAGGCCCTCTAGGAGCTCGCGAGGGCGGAGACCAAGGCGAAGGCCTCACTGGAGGCGGAGCGGCTTGCTATCAAAAAAGCAGAAAAACTTCAAGCCGACCTCCGCCAACAACAGGCCGAGCTGGAGGAAGCCCGCCGGACACTCGCCACTCGGGAACAAGAGCTCGCCCTGACCCGGGTTGAGGTAGGGCTCCTTCGTGATCAGAGCCGAGGGAACTCAGAGGAGTGCTGGAAGTTGCGGGAGGAGGTCGCCGCTAAGGCTCTGGAGATCGCCGAGCTCAAGAGCCGTTCTGACATCGCCATCACGCCTGAGGCACTTGAGCTCGCCGAGGTGTTCGCCACTGACAAGGGTTTCATGTTGTACTTCGCCGAGGTTATCCGTTCCTTCCAATGGGCGCGGATCAATAATGATAGTGAGTGGGAAGCCCTTGTCAGTGAGTTTGAAGACTGCTTGGAGAAGTCCTCGATCCCCACCGGCACGGAGCTGAACATTGGAGACCTCGCGGGATACGGGATCAATCTTGATGCTGCTCGTCAAAAGTTCAACATTATTCAGATGAAGCAGGTCTTGACTACCGACCTCGCCCAAGAGGCTGAAGGTGCCGAGGGGGATGCTGGAGGCGAGGCCCCTCCGACAACGGAGCAGATGCAGGAGGTCTGCGGGGACTCGATGATAAACATAAGCGAGCTCGACACTAGCGGACTCTCCGGGAACATCACTTATGATGTCGAGCTTCCCATACCCATCAGCCAGGTCGCCCCTGCTCCAGAGGTCACCGATCTCGGGCTCTAGGCTGGCCTTTCTATTGCTTTCGTAGTTCAATTTTTATTTCCCAAGTTATGATAGGTCTCCGGGTTTCGGTGCTCGCCAAGAAGGAGCTCCATTTTTGTAGTTCTTGATTATTTTGTTCAAGTAGATTTAGCTCACCGGGCACGTGCAGCTCGCCCAGAAGGAGCTTTTTGTAGTTCAAAGATGGCCAGCTGGTCGGCCTTTGTGGCCAGCACAGCTACTCATACTTAGGATTTTTTCAAGTATATTTTTGGCTTGAAAATCTCTTAAGTATCTTTTGAATATAAGCCGAGCATTTTTTGTCCAACTCTTTTCCTTTATGTATTTACGCTTTTACGTTATAATTTTCTAAATAGCTCGTTCTTATTTATTTTTCTGGTACATAATTGTTCGTCTTATTCTGCTTTGAGAAGTGAATCGTTCGTTTTACGTCACTTACGACTACGAATTGTACCTCTGTTTTGAGAGTGTGTATTCTTCGTCTTAAGCCACTTAGGGTCGCGAATCATTCGTCTTAGACCACTTAGGGCGGCGAACTGCACTTCGATTGATTCACGTTGGGCCATTGGGTTTCATGAACCTTGCCTTAGACGTTTTTTCGTCTTTTTCGCGAATTTTTCTAACTTATGGCAGTAGGTGCTTAGCAACCCTTTAAGGAGGGTATCTTCGCGACCTTGGGCACTTTGACCTTTGCCTTCGAGCTATTTAATTACAACGCTTGGGACCTTGGTCCTTGCGCATTGCGGATTTTTGAGCATGTGGGCGAGCTGGGCTTGGCGAGCTCTCTGGAGCAGTGGGCGACCTGGTGCAGCTCGCCCGGTTGGAGAGCTGCACAGGTCCAAACACTTGGGTATTTTTTGAATTTCTCTGACTTTGCAAATTTTCTGACTTTTTATAGTAACGTTATTTACATCGGTTGTCATCGACATTTCTGATGCAAACCTTTGACTAGTCTATTACAGGATTCTAGTCTATTGGTAGAACTTTTTTAGATGCGCCGAGCTCCAGGTGTATGACGAAGCCTTGCCTTCTGCATCTTCTAGATCATAGGTACCGTTTGGCCAGGTTGCGGTGACCCGGAATGGTCCTTCCCAGTTTGAACCGAATACACCTGGTGGGGCCATCAATTTCTTTTTTAACACCAGGTCTCAGACCTGAGAGTTGTAATATTTTTCCGCTCTACGCTTGTAGGTGGCGTTTTTCATTTCTGACGAAGCTCTGGTCTCCTCGATCAGATCCTTCTCTACTACCAGGGCTTCATCATTCTTTTCTTCATCATACCCCACCACTTTCCAAGTCTTGTTCTGGATTTCAACCGGGACTACGGCTTCAGTCCCGAAGGCTAGGGCAAACGGGGTCTCCCCGGTGCTGGCCCTATATGAAGTTCTATAAGACCATAGGACCTCCGGGAGTTCGTCCGCCCAGCTCCCTTTCTTCTCCTCGAGGCGGAGCTTCAATATGTGTTTCAGAATCTTGTTCACCGCCTCGACCTGGCCGTTCGACTGGGGATGGTACGGAGTTGAGTAGTGCTTCTTGATGTTCCATGAATTGCAGAAATCTCTCAACTTTTGTCCGTCGAACTGCCTTCCATTATCCGTGATGATCGACTGCGGAAGCCCAAATCTGCAGATCAGGTTTTTCCATATGAAGCCGATCATCCTTTCTTGGGTTATTGTTGTGAGAGCTTCGGCCTCAGCCCACTTAGTGTAGTAGTCTACTGCTACGACCGCAAACTTTACACCGCCTCTACCAGGTGGAAATGGGCCGATCAAGTCGATACCCCATTTCGCGAAAGGCCATGGGCTGAAAACCGACTTAAGCTGGTTGGCTGGGGAGTGGATGTTAGGTGCAAAAAGTTGGCACTTTCGGCACCTTCGAGCGAAGCTGATGGCATCTTTGTGAAAAGTGGGCCAGTAGTAGCCCTGCCTGATCGTCTTGTATGCCAATGCTTGCCCCCCAGCGTGACTCCCACAAATTCCTTCGTGAATTTCTTCTAACACTTTGGACCCCTGCTTCCTAGTTAGACATTTGAGTAGGGGTAGAGAGAATCCACGTTTGTAGAGTTGGCCATCCAGCAGCGTATATCTGGCAGCTTGCTTTACTAACCGACTAACTTCCCAGGTGTCCACGGAGGTTGTCTGTTAAGTATTTTTGGATTGGAGTGCACCAATCTTCACCACCTTCACTGTCCTCCTGCCCCCCACTCGAGGTTTGATTTATTTTATAATCGGACGTCGAGGGGTTTTTCAGTGTGGTGATCACAACCTCCGTGAATTCGACTTCGCCGTTGCTAGTAGCTAGCCGGGCTAGAGCATCTGCTTGTGTGTTTTCTAGCCGCGGTATCTGATTGATGTAAACATGCGTAAACATCGAGATCAGATGCGCAACTATCTTCTGGTAGGTCATCATCTGCTGGTCTTTTGCCTCATATTCCCCCCGGACTTGGGATATTATTAGCTGGGAATCTCTGAAAACTTGAAGATTGGTTGCCCCCACAGCTAATGATAGCCTAAGTCCCGCTATTAGTGCTTCATATTCCGCCTCGTTGTTGGTTGCTCGAAAGTCGAACCGGATTGCAGAGGTGAAGACTTGTCTGTCTGGGCTGATCAGGACCACGCCGGCGCCTGCTGCCATGCTGGTTGATGATCCGTCTATGTAGAGATGCCAAGGAGCTATACGTCCCCTCGTCGGATCTTGTGGGAAAGTTAGCTCGACGATGAAGTCGGCAAGTGCTTGTCCCTTGATCGCTGTTCGGGGTGCGTAGGTTATACCATATTGGCTGATCTCTAGTGAACATTTCAGCAGGCGTCCGGCGGTGTCTGGGCGCTGTAGTATTTGGCGTAGTGGGAACGTTGTCAGCACCTCTACCGGGTGGTCAAAGAAGTAGGGCCTCAATTTTCTAACACTCATCACCAGTGCATAAGCCAGCTTCTCTGTTGGGGTGTACCGCAACTCAGCTTCATGTAAGACTTGACTCACGTAGTACACTGGTAGGTGTGTTTTCGCCTCTTCTCGGACCAGGACAGAGCTGATGGCCACCTCCGACGCAGCCAGGTAGAGGTATAACTTTTCTCCAGGTATCGGCTTTGACAGGACTTGTGTATCCGCCAGGTATGTTTTGATGTCCTCGAAGGCTTGTTGGCATTCACTTGTCCAAACGAAGTGGTTTTTTAGGTGGAGCTTGTTGGCTTTGGTCGTCTCTTTGTATCTTCGTGTGTTTGCCTTAATTGCCTCGAAGAACGGACAATTTCGGTCGCCGGACCTGGAGATGAATCTGTTCAGGGCTGCCATGCACCCAGTCAGCCTTTGAATTTTTTGGACGGAGTCGGGTATGCCCATCTCGATTATGCACTGGACTTGTGTCGGGTTGACCTCAATTCCACGTTGGCTAACTAGATGCCCCAGGAACTTTCCGGAGTGTACGCCGAAGCTGGTCTTTTTGGGGTTCAACTTCATGTTGTAGTGGCGCAGTATGTCGAAGGTCTGTTTTAGGTGGTCCAGGTGATCCTCCTTTCTCAAACTCTTGACAACTATGTCATCCACGTACACCTCCATGGATTCGCCAATGTGTTGGTCAAAAAATTTGTTCACCAATCTTTGTAGGTAGCTCCGGCGTTGATGAGTCTGAACGGCATCTTTTCCCAGCAATACATGTTCTTGTTGGTGTAGAACGTCGTGTGTTCCTGGTCATCTGGGTGTAGAGCTATCTGGTGATAGCCCGCAAAAGCATCCATGAATGTCATCATCTCATGGCCTGCGGTGCTGTCCACCAGCTGGTCAATGTGAGGTAGTGGGTTGTCCTTCGGGCATGCTTTGTTCCGGTCCGTGAAGTCAATGCAGAGTCTCCACGTCCCAGTATGTTTCTTCACCAGGACGGGGTTCGCGACCCACTGTGGACACAAAGCTTCCTTGATGAGCTTGTTGTCTAACAACTTCTCCACCTCAACCGTTAGAGCTGCGTACTTGTCTGGTCCATACTTCCTCCGCTTTTGGCGTACGGGTCTCCTCGTCGGATCTATGTTGAGTCTGTGGCAAGCATGTTCCAACGGGATCCCTGTCATGTCTTCATGGGACCAGGCAAACACGTCTAGGTTGGTCATTAAGAACAACTCCATCCTCGACCGGTACGGTTCAGGTAGTTCAGAATCGATGAAAAGTTCTAAGTCCCTTTCTGGGTCCACCGGGAGTGCCATCAATTCTTCCATGGGGGTGGCTTTTCTCTTTTGACTTTTCCACCTCGGGTCTCTGATGAACTCGTCCCACTCCTCTTGTGATATCTGCGTAGGCTCGTGACCTATGCGCGGTTTGAGGTCATCGGGTTGGCTTTCAGCTTGGGCGGGTGCGGTGACTTGGGGAGTTGGGTCAACGTCCATTGGTGTTGGTTCTTGACCTCCCGCAGGTCCCCCATCTTGGGCTTCATCAACCACCTCCATGGGTGCAGGTTGCTGCTCCTGCGCAGGTGCTGATCCCTGCGCAGGTCTCAACACTTGGGTTTCTTCCAAGTCCTCCATTGGTGTCGACTGTGTGTCTTGCACAGGTCCCGTGCCTTGATTGATTTCTGACAAATCGCCTGTCTCCATCATCTCTGTTTCGATCGAGATGACATCTAGGATGTTTGGCTCGTCTGCAGGAATCTGTACGTCCTCCTCAAGGACTTGGACTCGTGTCACCGCTTTTTTGACCTGACCATCTTTCATTTGGAGTAAACACTCTCGGGCCTTTTTCTGGTCACCTTTTATATTTTCGGCACCTTTTGGGGTTGGGAATTTCAAACAGTAGTAGTAGGTCGAACACGCCATTTTGAATTCATTAATAAATGGGCGGCCAAGGAACCCGTTGTAGGAGGACTGCTGATCGACAACAAGGAAATCTATGAGCCTAGTCAGTCTCCTTTCGGGGTCCTCAGCCGATACAAGCTGGACGCTCAACCTAACACTACCTAGGGGGACGGTCACAGCCTCTCCGAACCCCACTATCCTAGCATTGCTAGGTTCCAGATACGACTCAAAATCACCTAAGGCATCAAAGGTGGATTTGAAGAGAATGTTGGTGAATGCCCCGGTGTCCACAAGTAGCCTGTGAACTCGGACGTTCATGATGTTGGCGATTATCACCAACGAGTCGTTGTGGGGAATCAGTACCCCCTCCAGGTCTGCTGAGGAAAATGTCAGCTCGTCAGTAAGCTGTGAAACGGATCTGGGGCCGGAGCTGCCTTCCTAGACTTGGTTTATGGCCCGGATTTCGGCCTTCCTCTTTCTCCTGGATATGGAGGATCCCCCGTCCTGGAGACCTCCGGCCGCTCCGATTTCCTTCTCGAGAACTAGGAGCTCTAAGGTGGGCTCCAAGTTTTGCTGAGGCTGGGGAGGTGCCCTCCGTCTGTTGTGGGGACCAGGTTGGTCTGCTTCCTCCTCTTCATCATCGGAGGTAGCCCTCCTTTCGAACCTTGGTCTCTTAGCTGGGGCCTTCTTCACGAACTCGGCCAATTTCCCCTCCTCGTAAAATTTCCAGAGTTGCTTGAGGAGGTCTCGGCACTCGCTGGTGAAGTGGCTGATAGCCTGATGGTTGGCGTAGAATTTGTTGGGGTTGAGCTTCGTGCGGTCCTGACGGATTCGCCTTGGCTCTTCCAGCATGGCCTTGCCTTTGACGGCAGTGAAGACGTGGTCAACGGAGACAGTGAGGACCTGGTTGAGCTTTTTTTTTAGCTAGTCTCCCTCGCCAAAGGCTTTTAAGTTCCGGGGAGCTTTGTAGGTGCCCCCGGACTTCTTCCCGTAGGGTTTCCTCTCTTCGTGGGCACCAACTTCTTTCAGTAGTGCCTCCTGCATAGCCACGAACACCCCTGCCTTGTGGCGGAATTCGCTGTAAGTGTTGGGACATGCGAGGTGCATCTCCTTCCAGAGGTCGGTACCCCTCCTGAGTCCGGCCATCGCTGCGATGACCTTGGTGTCCTCACTCACCGGCTCGCCTTCCAGCAGGATTTTGTCGAACCTTTCCAGGTACTGCTAGTCGATCTGGCTCTCGCCTTAATGGATGTTGGCGAGTCGGTGCTTCTGGGTAAGGTAGGATCCGAACCCAGAGAAGTGGGCCAGGAACTCCCGCGAGAGTTGGCCAAATGAGCAGATTGACCCCGGGACGAGTGAAGAGAACCAGCGGTGAGCTCGATCCCCTAGGGTCAGCGGGAAGTTCCGGCACTGGGTGGAGTCTGTGGCACCGACCGAAATCATGAAGTCCGCGTACTTGGCCAGGTGGACTTTCGGGTCCGATTCGCCTTCGTATGCGGACATCACCGGGAACTGAATTTTTTTCTGGACCGGTGCGCGGAGGATGGCAGGTGCCAATGGAGATGTGGGGAGAGTCGTGGCGTAAGGTCCGCCAGACTTGGCTGCTACTTGTGCTTGTAGCATTTCAATGGCCCTTTTCAGTGAGGCCAGCTAGTCATCCCGGGTCACCTCCTGCAGAGGCTGCTCAAAGGTCGTGCATCTTGCGGACGCACGTCCCCGAAGTGCCTCACTCTGGGGTGACCTCTCAGTGGCGGGCCGGAATTGGCGTCCGCCGTGGGGGACTAGCCGGTCTGTGGCGGGCCTCCTCAGCCTTTCGTGGGCTGATCTGCGTGGCTGCTGGTCGGAGTCCCCGTGGGACGCAGCTGGGGCCGCCGTCCGCTCGTTTTCCCCGTATCTCGGACCCAGGCGGCCTTGGAGGACTTCCCTCCTTTGTGATTGGTGGGTGCCAGATGCTCCGGTGTAAGCCGACTCCCTTCCGGTGTAAGGAGGGGGATCCTCATCCACCATCTTGGCCTTGCCGGTCCTCTCCCTACGCTGGCGAGCTTGTGCCGAGCTTGCCTCCTGCTCGGTGGGGAGTATGCTGTAGTCCCCTCTGGTCTGGGTGCCCTGAGTGGGACTGGTCTGCTCCCGGGCTTCGGCAGCTGGAGCTCGCCTGGGTACCAGGGCGAGCTCGTCCTGCTGTCGCTGCTGCAACCTCTGTAAGGTCGCAATGGTGCGTTGGAGCTCGTCAGGGTTGCTGGCCAGGTCCCTCAGGGCGGGAGCCAAGTCTTCCTGGGTCACCGCAACTCGCGGAGGTCGCGGAGCTGCGGTGCTCTTCTGGGGAGGTGGTTGCGATGTTTCCACCACCTGGCGTGAGGTCTCCACCTCGGCCTGGTTTTGATCACCCCCTTTAGACCTTCCCGCAGCTGCGGAGGCCTGTCCCTTGGCGGCTCGAGTGTTAGCCATTTTTGGGTTTCGGAGGGGGTAGCTTGCTGAAGGTCGCCGAGGTGGAGGGAGGTCGCCGGGGTGGTGGAGGTCGCCGGAGTAGTGGTCGTCCAACTTGGGTGGAGCTGTGCAAGTTTTCATCTAGCCTCGCGTGTGACGAATTATCCGAAATTCGGTTTATTCGTGTGCACGCGCGCGTTTGAAAACTTGTTCCGGGCAGATTTCGTAAAATCCGAAAACTCGGGTTTTTGTCCGGAAATCTGGGTTCTTCGTTCAAGGGATGAAGATGTACGTGTATCTTCAAGTGTTCTTGAGTTTTATCAAGAACATCTTCGAATCTTCAAATCTTCAAGCAAACTATAATGTTTCGTTCTTGAAAATTTTTAATTTTCAGATTCGGGACCCTCCTTCTAGCTCCAAATTGTTGATAGAATTTACTAATCGATGTTTGTTTATGCGGCTTTACAACGGATTAATTCTACCAAACAATAATCTTATGATTTTATGTTCTTGGATATAATATGAAGAGAGAGAGTAGAGAGTTTAGAGAGAGAAATATTGCAGTGAGGATTGTATTGATTGTGTAAATTGTGAAAAATTGTCCTTAATAGTTACAAGAGAGGTCTTATTTATAGGTGTGTGAGTGTGAGACGCTACCTTACGAGCCTATGTGGCTTCCGGTGTTGACGAGGGTTCCTTACCCTCGTCTTGATCTCTCACACTGCTTCCCCTATCACGCCTCGTCCTACTACTATGCCTTAGACTAGATGGGCCTCATTAAAAATCTCGCCGTAAACCACCCTTGTGGATAAACCGGGCGGAGGGAAAAAGAGCGCGCCATCGGGGTCCTATTGACTAACAGGCGAGCTCAGAGGCGGGCTTAGGTGGTTCGGGCGAGCTCTGGGGCGAGCTCTAACGCCTTGCGTGGCCTACGAGTGTTGTGCGATGGTGAACCTCGGTGAGGTCTTCACGAGGATATGGGGTGAGCTCGGGGCGAGCTCTAGAATGGCAGAGGCGACCTCCTGATTCTCTGATTCACCTCGAGTGGCTCGCCCATCAACATGGACGTCACACATAAATTTGCACATTACTAAAAAAAGAAGCATTGATTTACGTGCACACTCACAAACATATACACATATTTACCCATATGCCACTACTTTATATATAAAATACATTTTTCTTAAAAAATGTGTCGTCTCGTAGGGTGTAAATTCCTACGGGACGGAGGGAGTATCATTTAGTTAAACAAGGAATATTATTCAATATAACTAATAAAAATATTTTTAAAAATAAATAATGCAAATGGTGTATATAGAAATTTAGTGAAAGATACACCTCGGTAAATTTGACCGCCTTGCAGAAATATGAAAAAAAAAAAAAATCATCTATATCAAAAAAAAATTGGTTGTAAAAAGGGGATACCAATTAATGTAATTAAAAAAATAGTTTGTAAATGTTTATATAATCTACATTCAGGTACAATTACAGGGATCGAGAGGCAGTCGTTCCCTTGAAAGTAAAATTTTCTTTATTATTTTTAGATTTTTTTAAAATTTAATTTATAAATTCATAAAAATTTATCATGTCTGTCTCTTTGGATTATAAAATTTTATCTCCTTTATATTTTGTCCCCATTAGAACAAAATACTAGCTCAATCTCTAGTTAGTACTCTTCTCTTTTGTATGAACTAAATAGTTTTCTTTATATGAATGACAATGAAAAGCGTTCGGACTAGTTTCTCTGTCTCATAGTGTTTCATCGAAAAAAAAATTAGAACCCAATGAGTATCCACACATGATGACTCATCGTATCTATGGATGCTAAATGAGCCAGTGCTGGCAGTCAAACTTCTCTAATTTTTTACCCGATCCGGTACCAATCGGGCCTCTATTTTAAAGGTGCAACCTGACCTCAGGCCACTAGATCAAAATGGTCATTGTTTTAATAATTACATTTATAAAAAAAATATATACTTATATCCAATATTACTTTAAAGATTCAAAACAATTAATTAATATTAAGTTCAAACAATTATTGATTGAAAAAAGGGGAGGAAGAAGAAGAGGATGGAATCGTGGAAGAATTTTGTACAAGATTTGGCAACTGAAGAAGATGATGTGATGAACCCAGAAGTCTTACATGTAGATAAAAAAAAAAACAATGAAGTGATCGACCAAAGCCATGATGGGAGAAAAAGAAGCTACTGAAACTTGGAGAAGCACTAGGAATTATGGCGACAAAAGCAGAGAATGTTATCATAAATATAATTTGATACATGGAGGAGAAGCAAGGTGGCAGCATGGGGAAGGGTAAGGCTATTTAATGAAGATATTAATTAGCGTATAATGTGAGCGGGCTGAGGAGTAGAGTTAAAAAGAATGAAGTTAAGGAGTTAATTCTAAAATAAAAAAATAGAGTTATGTTGTATTCAAGAAACAAAGATTGAAAACATAACTGAAGTTCTATGTACCTCTATTTGGAGTTAAAGTAAATTTGGGTGGACATATATATAGGGAATCTGAACGTAGGTCCAGATGTATTTTGTCACTGTGGAATTTTATTTTAAGCAACTTTTGTCACATGCATGTATGGAGCTATGGTGGTTAATGGTTTTGGGGGGCAGAAAAGCTTAAAGCGTTGTGTTATACATGTTTATGTATCGTGTGATATCCATAAAAGGAAAAAAAAAAAAAATTGTGGGATAGAATTCTATGTTTTAAAAAGCGGTAGCGGACATTGAACCGAACACCTTAGTTTTTTTGGTGGGACAGGGTCCAATCGGTCATAAGCCAAAAATCCTCAGCATGTGGTGGGAAATTTTAATTTTATCAGATAGAGCTCAGAAAAAGATAGAAGGATAGTTTTGAATAATAGTAGAGATATCATGGGCTTTGATAATTCTATAAGAGATGTTGGCCTGATCGATCTTCTGCTCTATTGGGAGGATGTTTACCTGGTGGTAGCTGTAAGAGTTGCCTTGATAGGGATTTGGTTAATTCTATATGGTTAAACAAGTGGTCTAATACAGTGCAACAAGGTTTAAAATGCTTAACATCTGATCGTTGTCAAAATGTGCTTGGAGTAAAGTTAGAGATTGGGCCACTCAGTTTACCACCCACAGTCGTATCTAATATGATTTTTATTCATAAACGGACCTCACAATACCCCTAAATATCATCCGTCATATTGTATTAAACCATGTGCAAAGAAAAGTGCATATATTTGGTGGATAGAAGGAGTATAATAGTATATATGTATTTGTATATACGTGTGTGTGACATGAATAATGAATTGTGCAAAAATAATGACCAGTTTCATACCTGACCCACACGGGTTAATTCAATATGTACAGCACTCTATTGTCATCAATAATATGAACTAATATTATTTGTGATATTTTTTTTAAGGTATGATTTTATTAAAATTGATTTACTTTTACAAGTTAAAATTGATTCAGTGGAGTGCATCATGTACCCAAATTGTTGTCATAACTCATTAAATAAGTAATAGATAGATAGATAAGTAAAAATTCGATTCAAATTAAAACATCAAGATTCCTATTAAAATAAATTAGAGCAAGGCTTCAAACAAGTTTCTGATATTATTGTTTTTTTATTATTATTTCAATTGAAATCTTAATATTATGCTTAAATATTTGTAATTATAAGTATTATTACTACTACTATAATAATAATAAAATAATTTAGATTGGATAGCTCCATCCGATCTACATTGAAAAATAGAATGTGTCGAAATCACTTAATCATCAAAGTCCATTGGCATCCCTACCATTTAGTTATCTCAAAACTCCATCTAGAAAATTAATTGAACAAACACCAAAGTAGTACTAACAATTAAAGGAAATACTATTTCTTCAAAACAAGGATAAAAAATATTTGGTGTGAGAAATTAAAATAGGCCATAGAAATTAATGAGAGCAAGAGCATGACGTGCGCCTTTTGAAAAAGTAAGCAAACAGCTAATTCTGGTTGAACATACACCAAATACTATTTGGTGTCTCCAACTTTTGAAAAGCTATAGCTGGACATTTATTTAATCTCAAGATTAGATTTATTTATTTGATACACTCTCTCTATCCACCGAATATATGCATTTTTTTTGAAACGTGATTTAAGACAATAAATTGAAAGATATTTTGGGGTATTATGAGGTCCGTTTATGAATAAAGATCATATTTTTGAAAAGTGCAGATGATGTAATTTTAAAAAATATGATCTTTATTCATAAACGGACCTCACAATACCCTTAAATATCTTCTTGACATATTGTATTAAACCACACACAAAATAGATATATATATTTGGTTGACAGATAGAGTAGTTTTTAAGAAAGAAGTTAGAGAAGCCTCGTTTCGTTTTCCTACCGATGAATATTTCAAACGTTCATGTGGAATTAATAATTCTTTCAAGCCACTATTTATAATGTAAAATTATGAATTCAAGTAATTTTTTAAGTTAATGGAGGGAAACTCTATTTACTCCCTTTTGACTCAAATTAATAGATGAAAGGAGCGTCGAAAGAAAAAAAAAAATATATATATATACTACCTCCGTCCACAAAATTTATGCTCACATTTTTGCACGTGGTTTAATGCAATATGTCGGAGGGTATTACGAGATATTGTGAGGTCCGTTTTGAATAAAGAGAATATTTATGAAAAGTATATCATATGTACTTTCCATAAATACTTTCTTTACTCAAAACGGACCTCACAATATCCCATAATACCTTCCGACATATTGCATTAAATCACGTGCAAAAATGTGAGCATAAATTTTGTGGACGGAGGAAGTATATTTTTTAATTTGAAAATGACATGAATAAGATTATATTCAATTATTCTGTCAGGCAGTGAGAGTGAGACAGCGCAAGGTGAGTATGGGCCCTTGTTGACAACTTTTTTTTTTTTTTTTAAATACTCTTTTTTTTTTCTAATTAAATACAATAGTTATACGAAATTACTATGAAATTATTTATTTATATTATATGAAATAAAATGTTTTTTCTTTTTGCTGGAAAAAAATATGCATTTACATCTTTTTCATGGAGTTGTTTTTCAATTTTAAAAGAAGAAAACAGATAGTATATATATAATAATTTTTTATTACACAAATTATGACAAAATACAAAAAACAAAATAATGCATACTCCCTCCATCCCGGAAGTTCCGGGCACGCGAATTAAGAAAAAGTAAGTATATAAGTGTAAAGTTAAATAATAAAATAAGAAAAAATATAATTTATTGACTTTTGTGAGTGCAAAAAGTTTTCTTTTTAGGTGTGTGAAAGAATAGTTGGGACGTCCAAATAGGAAAAATGTGAAAGTAGTTTTGAGATGGAGGAAGTATTTTTTTTTATTAGAGCATGTTTTTCAAGGAAACATAATTATTAATTTATGTAAAAAAGATATATGTTGTAAGAGTAAGTCTCCTGTGCACCAATTACACCGTGCAATTAAAGTATGTTAATAAAAAGTTACACAATTTATTACTGAAAAGTTGTACAAATTATTACTGAAAAGTTACACTATGAAAGATACATTTTTCAGTAGAGCTATCAAAACGAGCCGGCGGGGCGGGCTGAAAATATGGCGGGCTGCAAAAACCCCAACCCAACCCATTTAATGGCGGGCTGCGGGCTTTGGCGGGCCATTTCTATTTTTTTTTAAAAAAATTATTTACTATAACTTCAACTAAAATCATCATATAAATCACATAAATAATTTATAATATAAATCTCATAACGAAAGCCACAATTCACGTAAAGTAAACTTCATCAAACATAATATAAAAAATTTAAAGTTTAATATAAAAAATTTGAGTCAGGGGTGTGTTTGGTTCTTTTAGAACCTGGGGTGGAAGAAAAATTTAACATAAAAAATTAAAGTTAAAAAATATCATATATTACACATATATACAACATATATTATATATAAGTATAACAAATATATATTGGCGGGCTGGCCCGCCCCAGCCCGCAGCTCGCCCCGCCAACCTGCAACCCAAACGGGCCGGCCCGTCTAGGCCCGCTTTCAAGCGGGCTAAGAAATCTTTGGCCCAACCCTCTTATTATTATTGCGGGGCGGGCTGGCCCAACGGGCCCAACCCATTTTGACGGCTCTATTTTTTCGTAATAACATGTGTAACTTTTCATTAGTATTTTGTTTAACTTTTAAAAAATAAACTTGAGTTACACCGTGTAACTGGTACATATAAGACTAATCAATGTTGTAAATATAAAAATACAGTGAAATCCTTCTAACTGGATATGCCTTTAAATGAACAACTAATTTGTGTATTTCTTCTCATTTTTTATTTTACAACAATAAATATCAAAATTGGTGGTATTCTAACAACAAAATGTATTTTAACTTTTAGATTAGTAAAAATGCATCTTTCTTTAGTTATAAGAAGAAAAATGATTTATTATATCAATGAATGTTTGAAGGATAAATTGGTTCTAATTAAAAATAAAAAATTAAAGGGTTTTCTTATTTCTAAAATAAAATTTTTAAAGGCTTAAAACTAAAAAATAATTTAGAATTTTAATTGTATTGAGAGTGATAATCTAGAGTTTTGTTGTATTTTTTTTCCTTGTACTACCTACAAGTCAAAACACCTCATGAAATAACTTATCCATTTTGCAACTTAAAAAAGGCAAAAACTTCGAAATATTAGCAGGATACAACATACAATTGTCAATAAAAATAATAAACAAGAATGCGTTCAACCAATTGATTGTCAAATTTTTAGAAGTACCTTTCCAAAAAAATATAATAATAACAAATATAGCTATATAATGAGTATTTATTGTCACTAAATGGTTCCATGGTCTAGTGGTTAGGACATTGGACTCTGAATCCAGTAACCCGAGTTCAAGTCTCGGTGGAACCTTGGTTTTTATTTTATTTTTTTCGTTTTTTTCCAATTAGTATGGGTGCGTTGACCTGTTGACCAACTGATCACTTTTCTATCACATGAAAAGTACCTGGCTATAGTGGAAGGTCAGATATGATAGTGTAAATATGTCTGCATCATTGTATATTTTATTGCACAGAATCAATTTATAATTTTTATCAATTTTATAATTTTTCCTGTATTCAATAGTACAATTGAAAATTTATCAATTTGAATGGACATGTCTTGTCATTTGTAACAGAATGACATCTTTGTACATAAAATGAACTTTTAAAAATTTTGTACGTCTATAAAATTGTTCGAAATTTTAGCACCTATTCCAGCTTCACATTTATTAAAAAAAACACCACCTTGTAAGTTGTAATGCACCCTATATATTATTCAAATAAAATATTTGCATGCAGAACAAAAACGACACACTTTAAAGTTTAAAAGTGATAATTTTTGGTTGAAAATGAAATATTTTCCTCGATAGCAGTACACACATTTTTACTAATAAGTAATTTACTACTTCCTTCGTCTCAAAGCTACTTTCATGCTTGAAGACCACATGAATTAAAAAAACATATATATTAATATAGAATTAAATAATAAAAAAAAATTATTTTATTAATTTTTAGGAGTATAAAATACTTCTTTTTAAATATTTGAAAGAAGAGTTAAGACGTTTAAGTAAAACAACCGTAAAAGTAGAGTTGAGACGGAGGGAGTAATAAGAACCGAAAAAGTAATTAACATGAAATTCAACGGATGTAACCAAACAAAATGTTTCACAAACTAAATCCCCAGCAAAAACAGCAAAACTTTGGTACACATTCTGTAACCAGAAACTAGTACATGACATTTCAGAAAAAAGAAGTTTTTGTAGACTAAACAAGCAGCATATGCTCTCATCAACTGAACATCTCTAGCAAGGGAAGAATCATCCGGTCTTTTAGAAGAGTAATAGAAGTCGATATGAGTCAGCAGTATCGTGAGGCTCTTCAATGTCCTCTAATACTTCACCAGCATGAATTTCATTAGTTCGGCCCACGCCCCACTTGAAACTGAGGGTAGAACTGCAACATAAATGAACAATGTGTCATTTGTGAGTAAACATTACTAAAAGAAACAAGGGAAAAAAGAATACAACCTATAAGACAAATTTAAAAGACCCCATTTTCCATCCAATATTTCCAACAAACAATTGCTTTAAGACCTACAAATGGAATTACTAAAAACTTTACCTGTGGCTGAGACATCTGGGATGATCTCTCAGAAATAAAACTGAGAAGAGCACCCTTCTTCAGCTCGTATTCTATCTTTGCACGACCTAATAGGTCCTCCTCCACCTGTATATCTCCCAGTGTTCGCTTCCTCTTCCATTTGATATTCTTCAGTTCATTTACAATGTCTATGTAATTCAAAGGGGGGCTCGACCCTACGCAACCAACTGGGAACTTCACGTCTATATCTTGCCTTAAAGTAGAGAAATTCAAATTTTAAATCAGCATAAGATGAAACAAAATGAATTGGAAGTCAATGATTATTTCTGTAATGTAGAAGTTCCATTTTTGGAATAAAGGTTTTGATGAAATAAGGACAGTTTTCTTACTGATTGACACCCAAGGCGAACACTCCTGGACCTCTTATCATTCCACCATCTAGCGATATGGCTCCATTACTTATAAGAGGGCGAGCCTTTAACATGTCCAGCCGTGATCTATACACTTGCAAATTTGAGAAAAGGTGATAAAATAGTGTTTCCCGTAGGTTGTGCCCTGTCTTTGAGACATAATGCAAGTCCTCTTTGTCAATATTCATCATATTTACTGCGAATCCCAGAAAGCCAGGAGGAGTTTCTCCATTCGGTAATCTTGGTTTTAGAAGAAGAAGCCTCCGCTGAGGATCATCATCTACTAACTCACCATCATATGGTCTGAACACAGACAAAGAAGGGATCAAAACTATAAGTCGTAAGAATAAGAAAAGAACGCGAAGAAAATGACTTCATACGTGCCAACCTTATATCGTCAAGGCAGATGACATTAAACCGACCAGCCAAGGGAATCCCAATCGAAGCTGCAAATGCGTGAAGGCCTTGGTCTTTATCAATTAGACCTTCCCTATCGCATGCTTCCAGGGCTTTTACACCCTCATACGTCTTGCAAACCACTGCTAGCATGGTTTCCAGTCCCAAATAGTTGGATAGAAGGCTGAGTTCCAAAATTCAAAAAGAAATAATTTAGTCAACCTGTTCATGTTTTTACTGCCTAATGGCAAACATGATAATTTAATTTGGTCGTGTATGATCATTAAAATTGTTGAAGGTCCAGAAATTTGTGTAGTTGAATCCAGTTTCATGATAGAAAAAGGAAAAAAAACATATGAGAACCATTTATGACCAAGCTTATGACATGAGACTCTGCAAGAAAAACACATAAACTTAGTTACTTCTAAAAATAACCATACAAAGAAGAAAAATGAATGCAGTTGTATGCTGACGCTTCAACCGGAAAGTCATATACATCCAAAAAGGAACAGAAGAGTTAACAGAAGTAAAAGGAGAGGGCAACAGAAAGCGGACTGGCCTGCTAAGGTTCTCATTATCTACTTTTCCAAGCGTAGCTACAACACCAATGACATCCTTTGTGAGTGAATGATCAGCAGACATAGCTTCTGCTTGTTGTTTCAACCTAAAGCAAAGGGCAGCTGCAGAGTTCTCATGCATAAGAATCTTCTCAACTGTTTGTTCTTCCGTCCTCACATGGGCAGCATTTCCCTCCATTCCTTTGATACCAAAACCCCCAAGAGAAACTATAAGGAAAAGATTATTAGAAAGTGAGTCCAGAGTAGATAAAGATATAACAAAGATATTTGATAAATCAATTGCAAACTGAAACAGGAGCGAAGGATTAAGTTATCAAACATAATATCATTTTTTTAACATAAAATTCAGGGATAGCTTGAGTTGATATATGAGGTTCAAATATAACATTTATTCTGAATTTGTAAGCAGATATTTAGATTCTTCTTTTGCAAGAATGGGACTTGGAAGATAATTATCAGTACTGATAGACAAAGTTGGAACTGGTTTAGTAGATACCTTGCTTATTGAAAATTGATTCATCTAACTTTCTCTTCAAATTATTTAAGTACTTAATGTTGCTTTCATGATGCTTAATTTTCAGACCTGCTTCTGCTAGATCGTCCTGAAGTTTCTGAAACAATTGCATCAACTTCATTTAGCTACTCATGAATCTCTCTCATTTAATTCAAAGCAAAAGGCATCTAACAACAAGTATACAGTCTTATCATGAATGATCAAATAAACACTCATTGCAGATGTGCTCACAAACCTGAGTATGGATATCAAGTAAATTTGCCTGCTGGTGCCGCCCTATATTTTTCATGTCTGGACTTGATTTAATATCAACTGAGTTTCCACCACAATGATTAAGTGCTAATGGTTCAGGCTTGATGGGCCTTGGATTATTTAACTGCTGCATAGCAAGAGTATGAATCAGCTTCTAAGTACAATTAACGGACATAAATGCTAATGTCAGATAAAAAAGTACAGAGAGGGGGGGAGGGGAGGGGGGTTTAAAAGGTTCTTCTAGTCCATCCTGAAGATTCTGAAACAATTGCATCAACTTCATTTAGCTAGTCATGAATATCGCACATTAATTCAAAGCAAAAGGCAACCAACAACAAGGATACAATCTTATCATGAATTATCAGATAAAAGATCATTGCAGATGTGCTCATAAACCTGAGTATCAGCCTCAAATACATCAGCCTGCCACTCTACATTCTGCGTACTTGGAGTTGAATTAGTATCTACTGAACTCCCTCCAAAATGATTAGGTGCTGATGGGCCAGGCATGACTAATGACCTTGGAATATTTAACTGCCGCATAGTAAGAGCATGACTCAGATTCTAGATACCATTAAAACACATAAATGCTTACACAACCAGACAGATTAGTACAAGGGAATTAAAAGTTTCTATGAAATGAGAAAGTAGACACACAGAATGTAAGAACATCACATCTATTCTTCCTACTTATACATGTTTCCTTCTGAAAAACATAGTTTTAAGAGCTTCCAACCGAAAAAGGCAAGCAAATCAATGCCAGATAAATTAAGTTGCAGTAACCAACAGTGTTATCAATCGTGTAAACCAGAATCATATATACTCGTGCAAACAATCCCCCACACCCACATCCCCCAACACACACAAAAATTAGCTACACAAAATAAGCAGGAGAATTATTTATTAATTTTCTGCTTAATATGACAAATGAAAATGTGAATTCATTTTCAGTTTAGTCAAATCTGAAACAAGCCCTCAGGCGCCTACATATCTAGCACCTTTTTCTTGGGAAAAATTATTCGATACAAAACCAGCAGCAGATCTTATTTTATATGATAAAAAAGAAGCCATGCATATTATATATTCTGAAAAAACGCGGTTATGTTTGAACAATTTGGGAACAAACGCTCGAACACTTATACAGGGGTGAGTTTAATTTGTGCTAATTAATCTGTGAAGCGTCTCACCATGAGATCCACCCACTCAAGAATTAGCCATAAATAAATAATGTGTAAACCAACATTCATAAAATCAAATTGCGTATAAAGCAGCTGAAACAATAATTTCCCCGGAATCTTTCAAGCTAATGAATTACTTTATCAAAAAAACAGAAACAAAATTCAGTAAGTCAAAGCAAAATCAATCGCCAGAAACTCATAATTTCACCATCTCTGTAGCTGCAATTCTGTATTTGCATCAAATACTCCGCCTCTACACAAAAAAAAACGCTGCATGTTCGGATTTTAGAGTTTTGTCCACTTTCATAAACAAGGAGAAAAGCATGAAAACCCAGAAAGCATCAACTGAATTGTTAATCAGAAAAAATATCACGAAAAAAATAATCAAATTAAATAAAGTTTTCTTTTTCTTTTTCAAAAATAAACCTGCGCTGGCGGGTTAACAGGAATGTCCCCCGTTTCTCTGTTGCTTCTGTACATTTTCCGACGTCGTCAACGGCCGCAGAGATCACACAGAGTAAGTATAGAAGGGAGAGTGTGCAGCTAACTGTAATTTTTTCAATTTATAGTTCCATTGGGAATTCGGGCATGTTTGGTTGTACTATTAATGTATAGCAATTGTATATTTTGATTTTATCTATATTAAAAAATATTGTGTGATAAAGCTATTTTATTGATAAAAATTATTTTCATGATTCCATAGAATTATAATTATTGAATAATAATACTAAGTAAAATAACTAATTGTACATTATGTAAATAACTTTTTTTTTAAATGTTTTTACTTAAACAATTTTGATTGGTGTATGGCATGCCATTATTAATAAAAGTATAACTATGCATATCAAATTTTATTTGATTAAATATTGAAAGTCATTTTACATCAAGATATGTATAATGATGTCGCATTCTAAAATGATTTAAGTGAGTTAAAATTTTTATTATGTGTATATATTTGTGTAAAAAAATGTATAAATATATTGGAAATATATTTATAATAAAATTTTGAAGTTGAAATAAATATTTCTCAAACAAACACGCCGTAGGGTTTCGAAAGTAAAACTTATCCTCTGAAATCCCTTCCAAACGCAATAAACAAAAAATTAAATTCCTCTAAAATCCCAACCAAACGTAATAAATAAAATTACTTTTTGTGTATATCGATTGACGATGATTCTCGAAAAAATCAAAACATTTATGTTTGGAATAAAATATAGATATCTCTTAATTATAAAACGAAGACTTTTGTATGAGATGGTTTCATACATGAGACGATATTCCACTTAAATATTTGAGTCACTCCTCAAGAATAAAATGAGATGGAGCTATATAATCTCATTGATCATATTATATAATCAATGGAATAAGTCTCATTTATGAAAACGTCTCATATAATTTTTTATAATTATTAATTCAGGTTCAAATTAATTGGCAAATTTATTTATATAATGATCATTTGAAATAAACTAACTAAAAATGAAGCATTTTAAAACCAGTCGTGACTGTAGGTGCCGACTGGTAAGATGTATTAGCACTCAAGAGCGTTTTTGGGGCAGGGGTCTAGTCGGATCTACCAGAACCGACTAGAGGGTACTTGCTAAAATAATTCTCGTGGGCAATTATTATACATGTTAATTAATAGCATGTCTGCATGTGCACTATTCAACCTCCAGATTAAACATTTGCTTCTCATTTGTATATTTCATATGTTTTCAGCATTTTACTTTCAAATTTTACATAATTTATTTTTTATAGAATAATTAAGTCATGTTAAATAATTTATTTAAAAAATAAAAAGTTTTATTTTCTCTCCGACAGAAATTTGAACACTTTTTTTAATTGGACGTCACACACAAATTTGCACACTATAAAAAAAACATTAATTTACATGCACACTCACAAACATATACACATATTTACCCATATGTCAGTATGTCACCACTTTATATGTAAAATATATTTCCTTAGGGTGCAAATTCCTATGGGACGGAGGGAGTATAGAATAAGCAGTGATAAGGATGGGACGAGAATTATTGTGCTACTCTAACATTCTAACAACACTATTTATGTGAATAATATAATTATTATTCAATAAATATATTTTACATACAAAATAATTAAATAATTTCTGTTAAAAAGTAATCAAATTGTAAATTTAAACGGGTTTAGTGAATTTTTTCAATGACAAACACCAATATAAATTGCAAAAAGAAAAGGTTAATCTATAAAATAATTCTAATATATAAAAAGCAACTTCTAACACATGTATTTTATAATTTTTATTGTATAATTTTGATTTATTATAATTTACTAATTTTAATTTTATAAATGTAATAGACATTTTGTGTTTCATGATGACTATAAAAAAAAAAAAAAAAAAGACAGGGACAACCATTGTCAACAATTGGTGTATACCTACCCAAACATGTTTTTACACAAGGACAATTATATGTTGCAATCTCAAGAGTGAAAAGTAAAAATTGATTAAAAATTATTTATCTCGATTCCAAAGAACAATCAAGCATGTATACAACAAATGTCAATTTTACAAGGAAGGTTTTCGAAATTTGTAATAATTAATATTTATCTTATTCGAGTGACATATATTTGTAAAATTAGTAATACTTTAATATATAACTACACTATTTGTTTATCTTTTATTTACAATTCCAATTTAATTGAGTTGTATAATTTGAATTTAAATTCAGTATTATTTTTATAAAATAAATTATCTACAAAAAAATGAAATATATAAAATCTGATCTATATTAAAAATATATTTTTTAATAATCACGCGTAATACACGAATTTACGTATTAGTATATTAATATAATCAAATATAAAAAATTAATTGGACTAAGAGTGCAGATTCTATTTATACATAAAAACATATATAAAACACTAACCTTTTGATCAGCAATGTAATATATATATATATATATATATATATATATATATATGTGTGTGTGTGTGTGTGTGTGTGTGTGTGTGTGTACAAATATATGGAGAATCACTCATATATACCACAAAATACGACACCGTAGGGTTTCGAAAGTAAAACTTATCCTCTGAAATCCCTTCCAAACGCAATAAATAAAAAATTAAATTCCTTTAAAATCCCAACCAAACGCAATAAATAAAATTACTTTTTGGGTATATTGATTGACGTAAATTCTCAAAAAAATCAAAACATTTATGTTTGGAATAAAATATAGATATCTCTCTTAATTATAAACGAAGACTTTTGTATGAGATGGTTTCATACCTGAGACGATATTCCACTTAAATATTTGAGTCACTCCTAAAAATAAAATGGGATGAAGCTATATAATCTCATGGATCATATAATATAATCAATGGAATAAGTCTCATTTATGAAAACGTCTCATATAAATTTTTATAATTATTAATTCAGGTTCAAATTAATTGGCAAATTTATTTATATAATGATCATCTGAAATAAACTAACTAAAAATGAAGCATTTTAAAATCAATCGGGACTTTATGTGCCGACTGGTAAAGTGTATTAGCACTCAAGAGCGTTTGTGGGGCAGGGGTCCAGTCGGTTCTACCAGAACCGACTAGAGGGTACTTGCTAAAATAATTCTCATGGGCAATTATTATGCTTGTTAATTAATAGCATGTCTGCATGTGCACTATTCAACCTCCAGATTAAACATTTGCTTCTCATTTGTATATTTTATATGTTTTCGGCATTTTACTTTCAAATTTTACATAATTTAATTTTTATAGAATAATTAAGTTATGTTAAATAATTTATTTAAGAAATTAAAAGTATTATTTCCTCTGATCCGACAGAAATTTGCACATTTTTTCTTATTTGGACGTCCTAAACAAATTTGCACACTATATAAAAAAATACATTGATTTACTTGCACACTCACAAACATATACACATATTTACACATATGTCAGTATGTCACCACTTTATATGTAAAACATATTTTCCTTAAAAAATGTATCGTCCCGTAGAGTGCAAATTCCTACGGAACGGAGGGAGTATAGAATAAGCGGTGATAAGGATGTGACGAGAATTATTGTGCTACTCTAACATTCTAACAACACTATTTATGTGAATAATATAATTATTATTCAATAAATATATTTTACATACAAAATAATTAAATAATTTTTGTTAAAAAGTAATCAACTTGTAAATTTAAACGAGTTTAGTAAAAATTTTCAATGACAAACACCAATATAAATTGCAAAAAGAAAAGGTTAATCTATAAAATAATTCAAATATATTAAAAAAGCAACTTCTAACACATGTATTTATAATTTTTATTGTATAATTTTGATTTATTATAATTTACTAATTTTAATTTTATAAATGTAATCGACATTTTGTGTTTCACGATGACTATAAAAAAAAGACAGGGACAACCATTGTCAACAATTGGTGTATACCTACCCAAACATGTTTTTACACAAGGACAATTATCTGTTGCAATCTCAAGAGTGAAAAGTAAAAACTGATTAAAAATTATTTATCTTGATTTCAAAGAAAAATCAAACATGTATACAACAAATGTCAATTTTACAAGAAAGTTTTTCGAAATTTGTAATAATTAATATTTATCTTATTCGAGTGACATATATTTGTGAAAGGGTGTTTTATATATTGATTCAAAAAAATCACTATATTTTCAAATTGGTGTTGATAAGACGAACTAATTAGAGATGATTATGGAATTATTGAGAAGGCCCAGCAGGTCGCCAGCTCGCAGAGGTGCCACACTGTCAACTTGAACTGAGGCAAAAAAGAGGGAGCTCGGTGAGGTGGAGGGTAGCTCGCCCAGACCCCGAAAGCCTGAGGCCAACTTATTGATCGGACGAGAGGGGAGCTCGCGAGTGAGCTCGCCCACAAAGGGGTAGCTCGCCCGCGAGCATAGAGGCCGAGCCGAGGCCCATCCTTACACTGCCCGAAATAGCACAAGGCCCAAGAGCTCGCCTAAGGAGCTCGCCCAGGACCAGTGTACCTTCGGGATATGTATAAGTTGGATAGAATATGAATGTAGTAGGAGGAGACATTCTAAGGGGAGCAGTGTGAGGGACCAAGACGAAGGTTACGGACCTTCGTCAACACCGGAAGCCAAATAGGCTCGTAAGGTGCTACCTCACACTCGCACACCTATAAATAAGACCTCTCTTGTAACTATTACAGAATTCAATACAATCCCAATCATAACATACATTTACTTTCTCTCTCTAAACTCTCTATTTCTCTCTATATATCTTCCCCTCACGAACATCTAAGAACATTAATTCTTAGATTATTGTTTGATAGGATTAATGTATTATAAAGCCACATAAACGAACATCGTTAGTAAATTCTACCAACAATTTGGCGCTAGAAGAAGGGTGGCCTAAGCGAACCAAAAATTTGAGAGTAAAAATTAGGGTTTGTTGAAGGTTTGAAGATTTGAAGGTGTTCTTGACAAAACTCAAGAACACTTGGAGATACACGCATATTTTCATCCCTTGAACGAAAACCCGGATTTTTGGGTAAAAACCCAAATTTCTGGATCCATAGTTTCTGCCCGAAAAAAGTTTTCAAACGCACACGTGTACACGAATAAACCGGATTTTGGATAATTCGTTGCACGTAACGCTAGACGAAAACCCACCAAAAATCATCCTGGCCGGAGACCGCGACCTCGACGACCTCGTCGACCTTCGGCGAGCTTCCCCCTGCAAAACCCCAAAATGACTAAGGAACAGACCTCTGCGAACACCCGGAGGTGGAAGGAGGGTGCCCAGGACCAGGTCGAAGGGGAGACCTCACTCCAAGCTCCCCCGAAGAGCAACGCTCTACGACCTCTGCGAGTCGTAGTGACTCGGGAGGATTTGAACCCTGCCCTGAGGGACCTCACCAACGACCCTGATGAACTCTTGCGCACGACTGCAACCTTGCAAAGGTTGCAACAGAGGCAGCTCGACGAGCTCGCCTTAGTACCTCGGCGAGCTCCGGCCACCAAAGCTAGGGAGCAGACCAGGCCAACCCAGGGCACCCAGACCCGGGGTCACTATACCGACCTCCCACCCGAGCAGGAGGCGAGCTCCGCCCAAGCTCGCCAACATAAGGAGCCCGCTGGAAAGGCCAAGGTGGTGGAAGAGCCAGCTACGCATGCTGGGCGAGCTTCGGCCTACACCGAAGCATCCGCCACCCACCAATTACTAAGGAGGGAGGTCCTCCAGGGCAGACTAGGGCCCAAGTGTGGGGAGGACGAACGGACAGCTGCCTCAGTCACGTCTCATGGGGGAGATTCGGACCTGCAATCGCGCAGGTCCGCCCACGACCGACAGGTTGGGCCCCCATGACGGACGTCAATTCCAGCACATTACAAAGAGGTCACCCCAGAGTGAGGCACCTCGAGGACGTGCGTCCACGAGGCGCACGACCTTCGAGCAACCTCCACCGGAGGTGACCCGCGATGACGAGCTGGCCTCACTAAAAAAGGCAATCGAAATATTACAAGCCCAAGTAGCAGCCAAGTCTGGCGGACCTGACACCACCATTCTCCCCGCATCACCATTGGCACCTACCATCCTCCGAGCACCGGTCCAGAAGAAGATTCAGTTCCCGGTAATGTCCGCGTACGAGGGCGAATCTGACCCGAAGGTCCACCTGGCCAAGTACGCAGACTTTATGATCTCGGTGGGTGCCACCGACTCTACTCAGTGCCGGAACTTCCCGCTGACCCTAGGGGACCGAGCTCACTGCTGGTTCTCATCACTCACCCCGGGGTCAATCCATTCGTTTGGCCAACTCTCGTTGGAGTTCCTGGCCCACTTCTCCGGGTTTGGATCCTACCTCACCCAGAAGCACCGACTCGCCAACATCCACCAAGGCGAGAGTGAGACTGACCAGCAGTACCTAGAGAGGTTCGATAAGATACTGCTGAAAGATGAGCCGGTGAGCGAGGACACCAAGGTCATCGCGGTGATGGCCGGGCTCAGAAAGGGCACCGACCTCTGGAAGGAGATGCACCTCGCATGTCCAAACACTTACACCAAATTCCGCCATAAGGCGGGAGTGTTCGTGGCTATGCAGGAGGCACTACTGAAAGAAGTTGGTGTCCCGGAGGAGAAGAAGCCCTACGGGAAGAAGTCCGGGGGCACGCACAAGGCTCCTCGGAACTTGAAAGCCTTCGGCGACGGAGATGAGTTCAAAGAAAAACTCAACGAAGTCCTCACCGTCTCCGTCGACCATGTCTTTACGGCGGTCAAAGACAAGGCCTTGTTAGAAGAGCCAAGGAGAATTCGCCAAGACCGCAATAAGCTCAACCCCAACAAGTACTGTGCCTACCACTAGTCCATCGGCCACTTCACCAGTGAGTGTCGAGACCTTCTCAAACAGCTATGGAAATTTTATGAGGAGGGGAAGTTGGCCGAGTTCATGAAAAAGACACCGGCGAAGAGGCCCAAGTTCGAGAGAAGGGAGATCTCCGATGACGAAGAAGAGGAAGCGGGCCAACGCGGACCTCAGAACAGGCGAAGGGCACCTCTCCAACCTCAACAGAACATGGAGCCCACCCGAGAACTCTTGGTTCTCGAGGGGGAAATCGGAGCTGCCGGAGGTCTCCAAGACGGGGGACCCTCCATGTCCAAGAGAAAAAGGAAGACCGAGATCCGGGCCATCAACCAGGTCCAGGAAGGCAACTCCGGCCCCAGGTCCGTCGCGCAGCTCACTGGTGAGCTGACATTCTCCTCGGCGGACCTGGAAGGGGTACTGATGCCCCACAACGACTCGTTGGTGATAACCGCCAACATTATGAACGTCCGAGTTCACAGGCTACTTGTGGACACTGGCGCCTTCACCAACATACTCTTCAAATCCACCTTGGACGCCTTAGGAGATTTTGAGTCATATTTAGAACCTAGCAATGCTAGGATAGTGGGGTTAGGAAAAGCTGTGACCGTCCCCCTAGGTAGCATTTGGTTGAGCGTCCAACTTGTATTGGTCGAGGACCCGGAGCGGAGACTGACTAGGTTAGTAGATTTCCTAGTTGTCGACCAGCAATCCTCCTACAACGGGTTCCTTGGCCGCCCGTTTATCAATGAATTTAAAGTGGCGTGTTCGACCTACTACTATTGTCTAAAGTTCCCAACTCCAAAAGGTGCCGGAACTATCAAAGGCGACCAGAAAAAGGCCAGAGAGTGCTTACTCCAAATTAAAGATGGCTGGGCCAAGAAAGCCGTGACGCAGGTCCAGGTCCTTGAGGAAGAAATCCAGATTCCAGCGGACGAGCCAAACATCCTAGACATCATCTCAACAGAAACTGAGTTGATGGAGGTAGGCGACCCGCTGGAACCAATGATGGAAATCGACCAAGTCCTAGGACCTGCGCGAGATACACAACCGGTGCCTATGGAAGGAGTAGAAGAGGCCCACAGCAGCCAAGTGCAGAGACCTGCGCAAAGCTCACAACCTGCACCCATGGAGGTGGACCTGGAAGCCCAAGGCGGGGGACCTGCAGGAGGTCAAGAACCAGTGCGGATGGATGTTGACCCAACTCCCCAAGTCGTAGAACCTTCCCAAGTTGGGGAACCACTAGAAATGCTGACAATTGACGAACCTCTCCAAGTTGAAAACAACACTGATCACCTAGAACCGCGCCTAGGCTATGAACCTGCCCAGATGTCGCAGGAGGAGTGGGATGAGTTCATTAGCGACCCCAGGTGGAAA
Organism: Prunella vulgaris; assembly: GCA_026898435.1. Classification (NCBI taxonomy): domain Eukaryota; kingdom Viridiplantae; phylum Streptophyta; class Magnoliopsida; order Lamiales; family Lamiaceae; genus Prunella; species Prunella vulgaris. Next base: position 326,815 of record JAPKLY010000332.1, on the reverse strand, counting down.
AACCAGAAAAGGAAGGCCACCCCCATGGAAGAATTGACGGCACTCCCGGTGGACTCGGAAAGGGACCTAGAGCTCTTCATAGGTTCCGAGTTACCTGAATCGTACCGGTCGAGGATAGAGCTATTTTTAATGTCCAGCTTGGACGTGTTTGCTTGGTCCCACGAAGATATGACGGGGATCTCGTTGGAACATGCATGTCATCAACTCAACATAGATCTGGCGAGGAGACCAGTCCACCAAAAACGAAGGAAATATGGACTAGACAAATACGCAGCTCTAACCGTTGAAGTGGAGAAGTTGTTGGACAACAAACTGATCAAGGAAGCCCTATGTCCGCAGTGGGTCGCGAACCCCGTCCTGGTCAAAAAACACAACGGGACGTGGAGGCTCTGCATCGACTTCACGGACCTGAACAAGGCATGCCCAAAGGACAACTTTCCACTTCCCTACATTGATCAGCTTGTAGATAGCACCGCTGGCCACGAAATGATGACCTTCATGGACGCCTTCGCGGGCTATCACCAGATAGCGCTGCACCCGGATGACCAGGAACATACGGCGTTCTACACCAACAAAAACATGTATTGCTGGGAAAGGATGCCGTTCAGACTCATCAACGCCGGAGCAACCTACCAAAGGTTGGTGAATAAGATGTTCGACCAACACATTGGCGAGTCTATGGAGGTATGCGTGGACAACATAGTTGTCAAAAGTTTGAGAAAGGAGGATCACATTGACCACCTAAAACAAACCTTCGACATACTGCACCATTACAACATGAAGTTGAACCCCAAGAAGACCAGCTTCGGCGTACACTCAGGAAAGTTCCTGGGGCACCTGGTGAGCCAACGAGGGATAGAGGTCAACCCTACGCAGGTCCAATGTATAATCGCGATGGACATCCCCGACTCCGTACATAAAATCCAAAGATTGACCGGGTGCATGGCTGCCCTGAACAGGTTCATCTCCAGGTCCGGTGACCGAAATCGCCCATTCTTCAAGGCAATCAAGGCAAACACACGAAGGTACAAAGAGGCGACTAAAGCCAACAAGCTCCACCTCAAAAACCATTTCGTATTGACAGGCAAATGCCAGCGGGCTTTCGAAGACATCAAAGCATACCTGGCAGACACGCAGGTCCTATCGAAGCCGATACCTGGAGAAAAGTTGTATCTCTACCTTGCTGCGTCGGAGGTCGCCATTAGCTCCGTCCTGGTCCAAGAAGAGGCAAAAACACACCTACCAGTAAACTACGTAAGCCAAGTCTTACACGAAGCTGAGTTGCGGTATACCCCGACGGAGAAGCTAGCTTATGCACTGGTGATGAGTGTTAGAAAATTGAGGCCTTACTTCTTCGACCACCCGGTGGAGGTGCTAACCACATTCCCACTAAGGCAAATACTACAACGGCCAGACACTGCAGGATGCTTGTTGAAATGGTCACTAGAAGTTAGCCAATACGGTATAACCTACGCACCCCGAACAACGATCAAGGGAGAAGCGCTAGCCGACTTCATTGTCGAGCTAACCTTCCCACAAGATCCGACGAGGGGGCATATAGCTCCGTGGCACCTCTACGTAGACGGATCATCAACTAGCACATCAGTAGGAGCCAGTGTATTTCTGATTAGCCCAGATAGACAAGTCTTCACCTCCGCAATTAGGTTCGACTTCAGAGCGACCAACAATGAGGCAGAGTACGAAGCTTTAATAGCCGGACTTAGGCTATCATTAGCTGTGGGGGCAACCAACCTTCAAGTTTTTGGAGATTCCCAACTAATAATATCCTAAGTTCGGGGAGAGTACGAGGCAAATGACCAGCAGATGATGACCTACCAGAAGATAGTCATGCATCTGATCTCGATGTTTACGCAGGTCTACATCAATCAGATACCACGGCTAGAAAACACGCAAGCAGATGCCCTAGCCCGACTAGCCACCAGTAACGGCGAAGCCGAAGTCACGGAGGTTGTGGTCACCAAACTAAAGAACCCCTCGACGTTCGATTACAAAGTAAGTCAAACCTCGAGTGGGGGGCAGGAAGATAGCGAAGACTGGTGCACTCCAATCCAAAAATATTTAATGGATGGAACAACCCCTGAGGACACGTGGGAAGCTAGCCGGCTAGTAAAGCAAGCAGCCAGATACACGCTGGTGGAAGGTCAACTCTACAAACGTGGATTCTCTCTACCCTTATTCAAGTGCCTAACTAAGAAACAGGGGTCCGAGGTGTTAGAAGAAATTCACGAAGGAATTTGTGGAAGTCACACTGGGGGGCAAGCCTTGGCATACAAGATGATTAGACAAGGGTACTACTGGCCTACTCTTCGCAAAGATGCCATTAGCTTCGCTCGGAAGTGCCGAAAGTGTCAACTTTTTGCACCTAACATCCACTCCCCAGCTGCCCAACTGAAGTCAGTCTTCAGCCCGTGGCCTTTCGCGAAATGGGGTATCGACTTGATCGGCCCATTCCCACATGGCAGAGGTGGTGTAAAGTTCATCGTTGTAGCAGTAGACTATTACACCAAGTGGGCTGAGGCCGAAGCTCTCACAACGATAACACAAGAAAGGATGATTGACTTCGTATGGAAGAACTTGATCTGCCGGTTTGGACTTTCGCAATCGATTATCACAGATAATGGAAGGCAGTTTGACGGCCAAAAGTTGAGGGACTTCTGTAGTTCATGGAACATCAAGAAGCACTACTCCACTCCATACCATCCACAGTCAAACGGCCAGGTCGAGGCGGTTAACAAAATATTGAAGCACACATTGAAGCTCCGCCTCGAAGACAAGAAAGGTAGCTGGGCGGACGAACTTCCGGAGGTCCTATGGTCTTACAGAATATCATACCGAGCTAGCACCGGAGAGACCCCGTTCGCCTTAGCCTTCGGGACTGAAGCGGTAGTACCCGTCGAAGTTCAGAACAAGACTTGGAAGGTGGTAAGATTTGATGAAGAAAAGAATAACGAAGCCTTGGCAGTTGAAAAAGATCTAATCGAAGAAACCAGAGCTTCGTCGGAAATGAAAAATGCCACCTACAAGCGTAGAGCAGAAAAGTACTACAACTCCCAGGTCCGTGACCGAAGGTTCAAAGTTGGAGACCTAGTACTGAAAAAGAAACTGATGGCCCCACCGGGTGTATTCGGGTCAAACTGGGAAGGGCCATTCTGGGTTACCGCAGCCTGGGCAAACGGCACTTATGATCTCGAAGACGCAGAAGGCAAAGCCTCGTCATATACTTGGAGTGCGGCACACTTAAAAAAGTTCTACCAATAGACCAGGGTCCTGTAATAGACTAGTCGAAGGTTCACATCAGAAATGTTGATAGCAACCACTGTAAATTACGTTACTATGAAAAGTTGGAAAAATTCAGTAAAGTCAGAAAAATTGTCAGCCATGCGAGCTTCTACAGCTCGCCAGCTAGGCGAGCTACTGCAGCTCGCCAACTAGGCGAGCTCCTATAGCTCCCCCATTGTTCGAAGGTGTTAACCCACTGTAGCTCGCCAAGTGTTAGAAGCTTCGTAATGCGTAAGGACCAAGGTCCCAAACGTTATAATTAAAATGCTCGAAGGCAAAGGCCAAAGTGCCCAAGGTCGCGAAGGTACCCTTCTTAAAGGATTGCCAAGCACCTACTGCCATAAGTTAGAAAAATTCGCAAAAAAGACGAAAAAACGTCTAAGGCGAGGTTCATGAAACCCAACTGCCCAACGTGAATTAAACGAAGTACAACTCGCAACCCCAAGTGGTCTAAGACGAGCGATTCGCAACCCTAAGTGGTGTAAGATGAAGAATACGTACTATTAAAATGGAGGTACAATTCGTAGTCCTAAGTGACGTAAAATGAATGATTCGCTTCTCAAAGTAGAGTAAGACGAAGAATTAAGTACCCAAAATACAGACGAGCTAATGAAAGATATAACGTAAAGCGCGAAGACGTAAGTAAAAAGAGTTAGAATAAAAAAGCTCGAGTTTCATTAAAAAATACTTAAGAAACTTTCAAGTCAAGTATACTTGAAAAATTCCTAAGTATAAGGAGTGGTGCTAGCCACAAGGGCCGGCTAGCTAGCCATCTTTAAAATGCAAAAAGCTCCTTCTAGGCGAGCTACACGTGCCCGGCGAGCTACATCTACTTGAACAAAAAAAAGAAAAACTACAAAAATGGAGCTCCTTCTGGGCGAGCTATACATCCCGGGAAGCTAATGAGACTTGCAATAAATAAAGAAAATAAGAAACTAATCTAGGATTCCGGGGCAGTGGGGGCAGCGGGGACGTCGGCGGGGTTTGGAGCGACCTGGTCGGCAGGGAGGGCGAACTCGGCCTCAGAGGTGATGTTGCCCGTCAGCTCACTGGTGTCGAACCTCGTTGTGTCAAGCATTGCATCCCCGCAGGCTTCTTTAAGCTGCTCGACAGTGAGGGGGGTTTGTCCCTCTTCATTGGCGACCTCATCCTCCCCGACGAGGTCCAGTTCCTACACGGGCACAGTGTTTACGATTTTAAAACTTGCCGGAACAAAGTCGAGGGGCACACCAAGCTCGGGGAGGTCACCTATATCGAGCTCCATCTCGTCGGGGAAAGGGACTCTGTCCAAACAATAGCTTTCAGCTCGTCATCCTTGTGAGCCCGCTCCCACCAGATCCCCTGGATGATAGCATTGCATGAAGCCCCGGTCCGAAGCCTCGGCTGTCGCAGCCACCAAATCAGCCGGGAAGAGGAATTATTTCGGAGCTCGGCGACCTCATTCACCTTCGCCGAGAGCTCGGCCCTCAACCTCGCACATTCCTCGTCCGCACCCTTGGCCAGATCTCACTGGAGCTCCAGCTCCCTCTTCGTCAGAGCGTGCTGATCAACCTCTCGGGCGAGCTTCTCAGCGGGCTCTTCCTTCTTTGCTTTGAGCTTGGCCTCCGCATCTTGCTCGAGCCAGGTAAGCTTACACTGGAGGTCGCCGAGCTGCTTCAAGGCACTTTGCTCGGTGGCCAAGGATGCGGCAGCTTTCTCCTCGGCGAGTCTCGCCAGCTTTTTGGCCTTGTCGGCGGACTCCGCCAAGGCGATCACTCTCTTATTCTTCTCCTGGCGACCTGCCTCCAGCTGGGCCGTCTGCTCCAGTGCCTTTTGGTTCGCAAGCAGCAACCCACTTGCATAGTGGGCCGAGAGGAGGAGATTCTCAGTCAGGTTTTGGCCGTTGATGGTCGCCACCTGGGGAGTGGACCAAAATCTCGGCACCTCGCTCACCGTGTTGCGCACCAGACCCGGAGGAAAGCTACGCATCGAGGTCAGGGTACGAGACCTCTCATAGGCGTGAATGGCCTTGTGTCGGCCGGGGTGCGCAATGGGGGCATAGCTGCGAGGTCAAAACAGTTAAGAGTTAGAAAAGAAAGATAAAACATGCGAAGAACTGAAACTGAAGTGGCGAGCTACTTACTGAACTCGCTCGGGGTCCCAACCCAGGAGCGTATCGTCATTTGTTTGAACCCCGAAGGGAGATGGGGAAGGTGGCGAGCTCTGGATGGGTGCGACTGCCATCGGGGCAGTAGATTGAGCAGATCCACCCTGCCCGGACCTCGCCAAGGCCTGCCCTGCTTGGTCAGAGTCCTCGTCACGCAAGCCAGTGTACCTGGTCCTCTTACGATTCTGAGAGTCCTCATCTCCCACTAGGGATCCATCGCCTCTGTGGGGACCTCGCTTCCCTGCACCTCGCTCAGGATTGGCGCCACCTCGCCCTCCGCCACTGCTGGCCTTGGCGACCTCGGCAGCCTTCGTCTTGACTGGGGCTTTGGTTTGCCCCCTTTGAGTCCCAGATCCGCCTACCTCGCCCTTCTTCTAGGCGAGCTCAACCTTTTTACTCGCATTCAAGGCGAGTAGTGAGGGCGGGGCGAGCTTGTTTGGGCGAGGTGGACCCATTGCAAACCGGCGAGCTACTATTTGATATGCGTCTGGGACCTCGAAGGATGGGAAGGCGACCTGGCTGCTGTCTGCAAAAATGAGAGGGTAAAGGGTTAGTGTCTCAGGCGAGCTACCCCGCTTATGGGCGAGCTTCGAGAAGTTATGAACCTGGGAGCTCAGGACCTTGGACCGGAAGGTGGTGTGGTAGAGTATGGAGCCCGGCAAGCCTCAAACAATGGTGCTGAGTAAGGTGGGCGATCTCCCGGTCTTCTTGACTCCTCAAGTGACAGACAGCCCGCACCACGTCAAACTCAATTGATACTCCAGGTCTGCCTCGGCTGGACTTGTGACGTTTCAGAACTGCAAAAAGAAAGAGAATTAGATTAGTAAATCTAATCCAACCCACACACACCGAAATAGGCGACCTACTGCTGGCTTCCCCATATCCCTCGAGAGTTGGAATACGTCCACCTCGCCCGGAGTAAGTGTCGAAAACCCGCCAGTCTCCGCCTATGAAGAAGAATTGCTCCTTCCAGTCGCGAACTTTGTTCGGCAAGATCCCGATAAATTTTTCCCCCGGGCAAGCTTTCAAGTAGTAGTATCCCGCGCCTTCATTCACTTGCCAGGTCACGACGAAGAGCTCATCCAGGTCCGCCGAGGTCACCCGGTTCTCATAGCCCTCCAACCCGAAGATGGACAGGGCCGCGAGGAGATTGTTCCAAGCATTCGGTGTGAGCTGGGTAATCGCCAGGTTGATGTCGAGAAGGAACCGACCGATGATTGGGTGCAGGGGC
>JAPKLY010000332.1:283025-310138 GCA_026898435.1 Prunella vulgaris | reverse complement strand
CATTCTAACAACACTATTTATGTGAATAATATAATTATTATTCAATACATATATTTTACATACAAAATAATTAAATAATTTATGTTAAAAAGTAATCAACTTGTAAATTTAAACGGGTTTAGTGAATTTTTGCAATGACAAACACCAATATAAATTGCAAAAAAAAAAGGTAATCTATAAAATAATTCAAATATATAAAAAGCAACTGTATTTTATTATTTTTATTGTATAATTTTGATTTTTATATAATTTACTAATTTTAATTTTATAAATGTAATCGACATTTTGTGTTTCACGATGACTATAAAAAAAATGTCAGGGACAACCATTGTCAACAATTGTTGTATACCTACCCAAACATGTTTTTACACATGGACAATTATATATTGCAATCTCAAAAGTGAAAAGTAATAACTGATTAAAAATTATTTGTCTCGATTCCAAAGAAAAATCAAGCATGTATACAACAAATGTCATTTTTATAAGAAAGTTTTTTCGAAATTTGTAATTATTAATATTTATCTTATTCGAGTGACATATATTTGTGAAATTAGTAACACTTTAATATATAAATACTCTATTTGTTTATCTTTTATTTACAATTCCAATTTAATTGAGTTGTATAATTTGAATTTAAATTCAGTATTATTTTTTATAAAATAAATTATCTACAAAAAATGAAATATAAAAAATCGTATATTTTTTAATAATCACGCGTAATATGCGAATTCACGTACTAGTATATTAATATAATCAAATATAAAAATTAGGAAACATATTAATATAATTAAATATAAGAATTAAAAATGTACATTAAATTAATTGGACTAAGCGTGCAGATTTTATTTATACATAAAAACATATATAAAACACTTACCTTTTGATCAGCAATGTAATATATATATATATATATATATATATATATATATATATATGCATTAGAAGCTGTTAAAATTATTAGAGAATAGTGTACCTATATATATGTGTACAAATATATGGAGAGTCATATATAGCACCAAATACAGCGTCATATATAGCACCAAATACAGCGCCCTAGGTGGTTAAAACTTAAAAGGTATGCATGCTACCCAAGGATTAAAATTTCGCGAAATTTCGCCGAAATTTCACCGAAATTTCGGAATTTGGAGGGTACCGATATGGAAATTCACTTGAACGATTATTTTTCCAAAATTTCGGTAAAATTTCGGTAAAATTTCGGGAAATTTCGGCAAAATTTCGATATCGGTCTAGGGTAATTCAAAATATGCAGATTATCGAGAAATATCGTGGAAATTTCGGTAATTTATCGGTCAAAATTTCGACAAATTTCGAGAAATTTCGATATATTTCGAGAATTTCTCTAATTTGATGACTTGGTACCATTATTGCTTAGACCAAGATAGTCTTTCTTCTTTTACATTTGAGGCTCATAGGACATCATTTTGGTATTAGTTGTGTAATATTCAATAATTATGAACAATTGTTGTATCGTTTTATATGTCTTACGTATGTTTTCTTGATATGTTTGTTGTAAGATTCTCATTTTATTGAGATTTTAAGTTCAATTAATGTATTAAGACTAGTAATAATATGGTCTAAAATTTCATGTTAAATTTCCATCATTTTAATGAAATTTCCGTGAATTTTCTATTTTTTACCGATATCGATATTCGATATCGATATTTCCACCGATATATCCATAAATTCAGGGTACCGATATTTCCGTCGATACCGATATTTTCATCCTTGATGCTACCCAACCTACTGGTCAAATGGCAGTACGTTGCCCAAGCTGCTGTGCAACATCGTTGTTTTGTACTGACACATAATAGTGAGAAAATTCTCAAAACATCAATAAACAAATAAACATGCCAAATTAACTCCTTATTTACTTTGTTGTTAAAATTTTGATAAAATTATAGATACTTTGGATTTATTAAAATATCAATAATGAATATCGATATTAGTAAATTTAAAAATAATAAAACTTAAAATTTTAATGTGTAATTTTAGTAGATTTAATAACAAACTTTAATGCATAAATTTAGCAATTTTTTTTTTTTTTTAACAAATTCTTAAAGAGAAATTCTTAAATATTGAAGTTCAATATTTTGATTTATATTTGATGAGAATTATTAAAATGTTGAAGTTATTAGGTTGTATTTGTTTTGAGACTAACATAGATAGATTTAGAATTGTGTGCTCTCCATCTCATATGAGTTTGGATTTAGAGTTTAGTTTTTAAATCTCATGTTTTAATTCACATCTACAAATACCTATAAAATTTATTATTATATTTTTTCAATATATCACACTATTAAATATTAAATTGACATAAAGTTAAATTTCATCCTACTTAAATTCCAAAATAAACACGGTCTAAATAATTATACAATTATTAATGTGTTGTGTTACTTTAGAGTTTTATAAAAGCCTTAGTCTTATATTCACTAAGTGCACTGTGCAATTCAAGTTCATTTTTAAAAAAGTTACACAAAATATTATTAAAAAGTTACACATGTTATTACTGGAAAGTGTATCTTTAATGGTGTAATTTTTCAGTAATAATTTATATAATTTTTCAGTAATAAATTATATAATTTTAAAAAAATACATTTGAATTTTACGGTGCATCTGGTGCACAAGAGACTTGCTCTTTATAAAATGGTTCAACTTGATAATAGGGGTAAGATATGTATGAAATAATTGTGTTTATTGTTAAATGTTTATTCGTGTGATTTGTGGTAAAAAAAGAGCAAATAATATATTTTGAATATTAAATATGTGAATATTATGAGGATAAAGTTAAAGTAATAATTTCATTTATAGGGTGTGAAAACAATTATGGGACAGACATAAAAAGAAAGTGTAAAAATAATTATGGGACGGAAGTAGTACTTTTTAACTTTTTTATTTTAATACACATTTACCTATATAATAAATATATAAATTTAGTCTCACACAACCTAATATGTTCACATCACCATTTTTTTTTTCATAAACTCATTTTTTCTCGAAAAATATTGTGTAAAATTGTCTTATGACTTGAAACGGGAAATTTTTTTTGGTGATAAGATTATAATAAAATGTGAAAATATTTTCAGGAAAAGTGATAGCCACTTTTAATAAAAATATTATCTCTTATAATAAAATTTGGTAATAGGTTTTAAGTTAATTGTGATAATATTATTAAAAAAAGGTGATTATCACTTTTAATAAAAATATTATCATTTTTTGTTAAAATTTTTATTTTTTGAAAGTAATAACATTTTAATTAATAAATAATATATTTTTTATTGAACTTATAATATGAGACCATCCTAAACAAGACTTACTCTCCTTTCTATTATTTTTCTTTTACTTGCTTATTATCTTTCCTACATTTCACTCACCCATTCATATTTCTCCTGCCTTTTTATATATAATATCAAACTAATAAATAATTTATGTAGATATAAATATGTGTGTATAAATATACATACAAAACTATATAACTACATATATAAATATAAATATAAAACTATATTACTACGTATAAACTTATAATTGGTCGGGCATATAAGGGTCATATTATCAAATTTAATACAGATCCAATCAGCTTGGTAAATTGTACTACCTCCGTTCCAAGAAAGTTTGCGGTACTTTCCTGGACACATGTTTTAAGAAAAAATTTAATAAGCAGAATGTGTATGGTGGAGATTGTGAGGTAAAGATTTTAAAGGTGGAGATTTAAAGGAATATTTCCATTTTGGGAGTATACAAATTTTTGTGGAACAAACAAAAAAAAAAGTATACAAACTTTCGTGGGACCGAAAGTGTACATTAAAAGGGCATTATACGCCTCTTCCAGTGTTAACAATGTCAAAATTTATATGACCTTCCCCATCTTACAATTCCAAGACGGCTTCCACAGTGATTCATTTTGGCAATCGTGCCTGCGTAAAGTCCAGGATTTCAATTACAAAAATATTATTTTCGCATAGGAAAAAAGACCTCGAGTGCAACAGGGAATGCCATAGTTTACTTCAAAATCGAGCTTTTAAGAATGTGTCATTTGGACTCTGCACATTGGCAATCACTTTCCTAGCAAAATCATCAGTCCCTGCAACAACATTAGTCCAAGCCTGTTTCCCTTCCTCAAACCTCGAGTATGAAGCCTTTGTCCTAAAAACTAGGAGCAGCGACAAAGCATGGGTTGTGAGCTAATACGCCAGAGAAGAGATCTTCAAAATGGGTAAGAAGTCAGGCAACCAATGCATCGAAACAACAGTATTAACAGTATTATGACAAATTACACGTGAATTTAAGCTGGTTAGGAAGTGTCTCAAATGGCTCGGGGCTCTTGAACGATCTGCCCTAAATCTTGCTCTTATTTGAAAATTTTGAGGATGGGGGAACAAAATTGAAAGAAATAACACTTAATAATTTGAGGGTAAAATGGTAATTTTGAATTGATATAATATATGATACCAATCAAACATCTCATTTGAGATAAAATTTATAATCTATCAAGTAATCACCTAATATCAATATTAATTTTGTAAAAGTGAATTTTATACGACCTACCAAATAATATTTTGTATTATAATAATACATCATACAATTATTACATTTGAAACAAGGTGCCTATTTGTAAACTCAACTTAAAAAGTAAAAATGTTTATTTTTTAAAAAAAAACAATCAAAACATGTTTTCAACAACGATTTTAAGCACTTAAAACATGTTTTCACAATGCGATTCAGTCATTCTGACCAATAATGGCCCAATAGAAATTTTCAATTGTTCTCATTGTATTAATTAAAACTGATTAAAGCAATGTATTATATAATATATAATTTGATTATAAACAATGTATAGAATTAAGAAGGACAAAAATAAGTAGAATAAAAAAAATATGGGCAAAAATGTAAAAAATGATTCTCAACTACTCCTTTTTATATATATTATAGATTAAATTAAGTAGAATTGATTAAAGCAAGTCAATACCTTACAACAATAGTCCCTAAGAAAGCAATGTGGGATAGGATTTGCAGAGCTAGCAAAAAGTCATCTGAAGTGAAAAGCCTTTGCATACAGTCTTGGCCTGGAAGAGAAAATTGGGAAGTAAGCAACCCTGTATGTTAATCTTTTTGTTCACCATAACAACCTCTGTCAAAGAGATGAATAGTCTAGCTCCCTATCAACTCGACTATCGAGTGACTCGCACAACTTTACCTGCTCGTGGATCCACCAACGTCCTGGAATACGAAATTCTTTTTATAACCACAAGCTACTCTCAGTAACTCTACAAAGAGAAGAAGTTCGACAATTGATGAGAATCAAGATATGAACAATATGAGAGTACACGTACTAGTCTAGTTGACGATGATGAACACATTTGCAGCAATACTAAACAAGTCAAAATAGCCTAACAGCATATATAACAACATCCTAACTCTAGTAAAAACAGGCCAGAGTACCAAACAGATTTCAACATCATAGTGATGAGAAATGCAATGTAACAAGAATCCAATTAGACAAGATTGGAGCTGCCAAGAGTGAAGCAGGTTAGACTATCTCCAAATGTCTAATGTGGATCACAGAAGTCCACAACCATGGTGTAAAGAAACCAGCTTAAAATGGCTCCTTTCGCTGATATAACTGTGCTCTTAGTACAAACGACACACATCTTTTGCATAACAAATTCAAAACTAAAATTGAGGTCATCCTCAAAAATTGACCTATCCCTTGTGGATTGATATACCCAAGAATAATCAGATTAATATAGTAACACAATGGGTTCTTTTTACATCTACTTTATGGATGCAATCATCTATAGATCAAAGAATTCATATGGTAAAAGTTTTTCTTTCATCCCATATTCATTTTGAGTTATACTTGCAAACAGTTACATAAGCTGTCATAACTTATAAGCATCTGCTAAGATGGATATCATTACTAACAGAATATAAAATTTGTAAAGGCAGACGAAGCATTAATAATGTTTACTATTTCCTCTATTCCAACTCTTTTTTCATAGAAGTGAAAGCACAGTTTTTAATTAAAAAAAAAAAGAGTGTGTGAATATGAAGTTAAAAATTCATTTCCTTGGTGTGGAAAAAGAATTGGGACATCCCAAAATAAAAAAAAATTGAAAAAAAGAGTTGAAACAAACTCGGAAGGAGCTCATACACAATTAATTTAGGTTTTGCGCAGCTTTCCTAAGGTTCTTTTGTGATTACAGGAGACAAACCCACAATTGCATCATGAGTATAATAGATCAAAAACCATCTTCTCCACTTTTGTCAAAATGGAGCCAAATTAGTAAATCAACACAAGAATATTGTTCAAAATCAGAGTTTAATTAGCAAACCCCTCTTCAAAATTTGCACTCTCTTACAATTTATGGTTATAGAGAGATTTAATCTTGGTAGCTATTAAGATGAAGCTTAAGCACATAAACCACATAAGAACCCAATACAACTAACTGGGATTCGAGATGGATCAAAGATACACAAACGAGATTATTTCAATAAAGATAAGCAACAGAAAGTGTATTATAGGCAAATAAATAGCAATCTTCAGAAACTCTCTCTCTCTCTCTCAACCATTCTTACTCGCGTAAATTAGGAATAACACCCAAGCCAAAAGTAGCAGAAAGAGAAGACGGTGGTGCTACCAGCCATGAGGAGGGAGAATCTTGGATTGGGGAAGTTCTCTGTTTCTGTTTTCGAGGAGGGGTAGACAGAGGTAGGTTTAGCCGATCCCACATCGAGTTCCGAGAGAGAGGTGGCTGTTTTGTGCGCTATAAAAGAAGGGGAAGGGACAACATGTTGCGCATCTTTGCGCTTGGGGCAATGACGCAGCTAGTGAGGTACTAACCGAGGCGCGTCTATTGCTGGTTGAAAACTATTTCCAAACCCCCTCTTCGGCCTGGGCTTGACCTGGGCCGTCGAGAATTTCTGGAAAGGCTCCCTTTACTGGGTAAAGCCTCAAACCCGAGTTAAAATTTTTCAATGGGCCGGGGATTCTGATATAAATGTACTGCCCCCACTTAAATTTAAAGGCTGAGGTTAAATGCACCCACTTTTGTTAACAGTACGCCCTAAATAAATACATACATTAAAAGGTTAGTCCACTTATTTTAATTATCATTTTTACCCTTCCTAAAAATTCCCATTATTTCTTTGTGCTTTCCTTTCTCATGTCTGAACACACGCCCACAACACACACCAGTACCTTGGGCAGCTCTATACCTTTTTCTTTTCTTCTTCTCTCGCCCTCCCATTCAATCTGTATCCTAAATCAAAACCAAATAAAATCAAAATTATTTATGTTCTAAAATTTCTTCACCAAAACATGAATTACAAATGTTATTCCCCAGAAGCCACCGCAATAAAATTTCGATGAACTACTCGAAGCTGGAATCCGACCACCGCCCAAAACCACCAACTGAAATTCCAATTTTTTCATTTGCAAACCACCGCGCCGAAGCCATATTCGCCGGAAAAGGTATAGAGCTGCCCACTAACCCGCTCTTCGATTTTGTTGCTGCCCCGATTTGTTGCCCACGGCGCATATTTTCATACGCCCTCGAATCCCGTTACCGTCGTCGCCAAAGATATGAACAAGAAAACTAAGCAATGAGAATTTCTAAGAAGAAATGTCGAAAGTAACGGAATCCATTCTAATGGAAGAGAATTTGCTTTACGAGCCACCTTGGCCGCTTCTAAAGTCGTCTTCATCGCCTCCTATTGTTTACTCATGCCTTGCCTACCTTCGACGCTGGCATTGGGTGCGCAGACCTTGGGAGCTCCCATCGGTTATCATGTACATATATTATATTTATTGAGCTCGTTTTTTTTTGGAAGATGACAAATCATGTGTATGTGTAAGGGTGGCAAACAGTCAGCCCGGGTTGGGCCGAGCTGGCCCATTTGCTAATCAGGCCTATAAAATTGTAGTATAGCCCAACCCAAATGTCAAGCATGTCGGGTCAAGATTATCAACTTTTACATGTAAACGGACTTATCAGGCCAGTCCATCGGGTAAAAATTGAGTTCAACCCAGCCTAAATATCGGGTAAACTGGATCAGGCCGAAATTACTAGCTCTATGTATGTGTAGTATGAGTTTTTGTATTATCAAAAGGCTTTGCCATACCTGACATCAAAAAGTATATTGGAGATAGTTGGATTATTGATCCAGAGTATGAAAACTTGATTCAATAAATGGAGCTTATTTTGAATAGTTGGATTTTGTTTGTGCAGGGTATTAAAAAAAAATCAGTCAAGTCAGTCGACAAGTCGCTAATTGATCTTTGATCCATCCGATTTAATACCAAATCGGCAAAAGAAAAAAGTTTAAAGTAGTAGTTGGCGGGTGCCTAAAGCCGATTAGGCGCCGATAGGGCCATTTTCATTTTGGTCCAATTTTTCTTTTTTAGGTCGTCTAGGCACAGTTTTTAATATTGTGTTATCATTTTTTAGAACCTATTTAATTATTGTATTGTCATTTTTAATATTTAAAAGTTTGAAATTTGAACTAATATGTGTCCTCTTAATTTTTTAATTATGAGTTTTCATGGTTGTTATCACATATAATTTTAATATTGAAAGATGATGAACACTATTTTCATATTGGTTCAATATGCGAAAAAATATGCGAAATGGTACAAAAATAAACACTATTTTCATATTGGTACAATATGCGAAAAAATAACTCTATTATTCAACTTATATTTATACTATTATGCAAAAAAATTGTACCTATTTGAAAATAATGCATTATTTTTGTATCAACCTGTGATTATTTCTTAATTAAATAAATAAATATAAATAATTTATTTTTTTATTTAAAAATAAGTTGCAGAAATGTCTTTATTAAAATTTTATGTTTATGTTAAAATATTTTTAAACAAGTCTAATTTAAATTTACCACAATCCCTACAAAACATTCTTATATCGATCCTAATTCCTTTGGGAGAAACCAAGTCTGCCTCAAAGTCTCAAAATTATGCTTTTATTTTATATGACTAATTGAATTTTTAACTTATTGCATATATATATTTTATCAATGCATTTTAAATAATATAAATTTTATTTATTTACTGCAAATCGTTCACTTAAAATGGTGCAGTTTACATTGTAGATATTGTGGTGATACCAGATCACAAAAGATCACATTATCAATTCTTTGTAAACAAGTACAATATTCACAAACTAGATGAGATTGAACAACCTATTGAGAAATGGTTGATGTGTAAAATTCAGATTGACTTGTCTTGATCAAAAGATTACACTAGTGCATGATGATGCGCTGAAGAAGACCTACAGAGAGAAAGTTCTTCCGTATTGACTTAATGATGAAGAATTAGACCACAATGGTTGTTGATTTTTAAATTACTATCCCTTAATTAGGATTGTATTTGATCGATGTGTGTTGTTTTGATTTATTATGGGTAGAGTCAAGGTGCCTCAACACTTTGTATTTTGTGCAGCAACATTTGTTACATGATAATTTCTAATATTTAATACAAGGAATCGTGTGTTTGGAGAGTTTTGCATGATTAGTCCATTTGGTGGGCTAAATTTTTTTATCATATCAAATCTTACAAGTAGATTAATTTTCAGTTTGATAATAATATTGAGTTGTCCTTACTCAAATGATAAGATGTTGATTAATTAAAGCATTCAATAGCTTGATTAAGTAATGGACAAAAAAATTTTAAACAAGAGAGGTAAATTTAGTATTTTCCTAGATTTTGTGGGGCAATAATTTATTTTCTTCTTTGAAGTGTTTAATTGTTCGTGAGGCCTTCAACCGGGCATTCGAACAAGGACTTAGAAAATACGTGAGAAGGTCATTGGGTAGATCGGGGATCATGCACCAACTTCTCTACATGGTCACTCCAAGAGGTATGATTCACTAAATTCCTAGTTCCGCACGTTTAAGACTTTATATGAATTGATTGTTTATGCACATGCATATCGTTGTTGGGTGATTATTATTTAATTTAATTTGTTTAAGTCATGCTAGTAATAATTGTACTTAAATTTGTATTTAGATTATATCTCGAATAGATCCATGCATCCCAATTTATCCAACAGTTGGCATTTCTGTCAGCCGCCGTATTTGTGCCACTACCACAACTATTTCTAGATCTGACCACCCAAGTCACCCTTCGCCACACCAAAACAGTTCCAGCACCGCCGGACATCGATTGGATAATATCCTACCCACCATAATAAAACCCTCACAATCAGCACATAAATTTCCACCACGGACCATCGCCGATCGCCGTATCGATGACAACCATCACACCGTTGTCAAGGAGTGGTCAATCGGTTTATTCAAAATTTATTTTAGTATGGATCGAACCGAATTATATTTTGAATTGAATTGGACCGAACCGAATTCCAATTCGATCTATTCGGTCTAAATAATTTAAAAATTTTAAAAATGTATATTTCATCAAAATTAATATTATACATATACTATCATTAACTTTATTTCAATACATCAAATTAAAGAGATACAATATAAATTTAATCAATATTTAAATAAATACTCCCTCCGTCCCCCTATAAGTTGCTCGTTGCTTTTGGGCACACAATTTAAGGTAAAAGTGAAAAAATATAAGTGATGTGATGAAAAAAGTAAAATAATATAAGTGATGTGATGGAGAAAACCTAAAAGGTAATGAAAATAATGTAAAAAATATTAAAAATAATACTCCCTCCGTCCCAGAGCAATTTGCAAGGGAGGGAGGGCACACAAATTAAGAAGAAAGTAGAATAAAGTAAAAAAAAAGTAGTGTTTTGAGGGTTAATTTGGTAAAATTTTATGTAAAAAGTGAAAAAGTTAGTTGGATTGTGTGTAATGTGGGCCTAAAAAGTGAAAAAGTAATGGTATTTTGTGTAAATATGTAGATATTGTGATGGTGAAGTTTATAAAAGGGTTTCCTTTTTTGGGTCTGCAAGTTCCTCTGGGACGTTCCGAAAAGAAAAACTTGCAAGTTCCTCTGGGACGGAGGGAGTAATAAAGAAGTGAACAGTAGTTTCCAAAAAAGGTAAAAACAAATGAGCAACATATAGTTGGACGGACGAAAATGACAAAATGAGCAACTTATAGTAGGACAAAGGGAGTACAACAAATTAAGTTTAATAAGGTTCACAATATTAATTTAATAAAGTTCATCACAATTCAATGTTTAACACAATATTAATTTATATATATTTAAAATATAATTAATATATTATTTTTTAATTAAAATTTGGTCTATTCGGTTCTGATGATCCAGAACCGGATTGAACCGAATAGACATAATTTTTTAAATTTAGGACCGAGAACCTAACCGAATGGACCAAATTTTTTGGTTTGGTTCGGTTTCTCAGTTTTTTCAGTTTTATGAACACCCCTACCGTTGTCCATAATCCACGCTACTCCACGCTCTGTCAACTGACTTCCCTCGCCGTCACACTCTTCAACAGTGTTCAACGGCAGACGATCTCCAGCGATAACACCACCATCTTCAGATTCGTGCATCTCTGCCACCACGCTACTCCATTGCATATCTGGAATTTAGCCGCCCCGCACACACTCCTCTGTCGGGCTCCACAAACCCAAACCTAAAATAGAGAAATGAACACAATGATTCAAATAGTCTACGAGTATCTGAAAGGACTGCATTGTAACTCTTTTTTCCTACATCCGGTTTATCCACAAAGGTGGTTTACGGATAGGTTTTTAACGAGGCATGTGGAATCCTTCTGCATACTCTTGACTCGGGTTGTGAAATCCTGCGAAATTTCATTTGATGCATCTATGCATTAGTACAATGAAATACAAGCACAAAGAAGAAGACAGAGCGAAAGACAGACCAAGTCAAGTTCAATTTACTTGCTTATACTGAAGAAATCTTGTAAAGATTCAAATAGCCCGATGCTCGTTATTCATTTAACGATTCAAACAAACATCAGGCTAGGGGGTAACTGTTGATACAATAAATTAATTTGCAAGCTTAAAGGAGTAATTAACCAAGTCCGGGTTACTATTGATCAAACACGAAGAAAGAACGAGATCGAAGAAAGCTGTGACGAGACAACAACTTATAGTGAAGCAAGCTGGTGACGAGTCAGCATCTTATAGTGAAGCAGGCAAATGCTCAGCAGGTTATAGTAAAGCAGGCTGCTGGCCAACAACTTATGATGAAGCAGACATGTGTCACCTCGTGCTTGTAATTTCTATATAATATAAACAAATTCACTCTAATAAAGAATACGAAATTCACCGCCTAACGACGTGCTGCTTATACGACGTACTTATAAATGACCTACCCACGTATATATCAAATTTCACATGCACGTCTATTCCAGTATATTGTTGATGTATTAAGGTGTTTTATAGCCACATAATCGTCGTGCTTACAAACAATGTATTAATAACTGTAGGATAAAATGTATTTTTTTCTTAAGAACAAATATGTTTTTTAATTTAATCATCATCCCTTAAAGGTAGATATATTGATTCATTTAATAACACACTTTTTACTATTTTATATGTGTTATTATAAAATAAAATAATTATTTATATACAAATAAATATATACTTATGAAAAAGTAATGTTTTTCTTATAATAACACACATTTTTCTCTTATATTGTATGAAAAAATATTATTTCTACAAAAACAAGTGATATATATGTAAAATAAATAACATTTGGTATGATTGTAACACACTTTTGCCTAAAAAGTAAAATACCTGAGAGCGAAAAACCTGGATGTTGTGCTTGTGCGAGAATTTGAGAAAATTACCCAAATTCGACCCGACCCGGCCATGGATTCACGAATTTTTGATATGTATGGTATGTTTCACACCGTAAAACGTTTTATATAAGTTTTTGTCAAATATTTTTGGTATACCAAAATATTTTCAATATACCAAAATATTTTTGGTATATTGGTTTACTGAAAATATTTTGGTATATGGTGGTATACCAAAATTTGTATATTTATATTATCGTTATCGTATCAAAAATTTCGATATGATACATCGTACTGAAACTTTCGATAAATTTAATATTTTTCGATACGATAAGTGGATACCGGTATTTTTTATATTTTCTTACCTCCTAATTAATCCTAATAATTTGAGAATTGTAAAAGTATATTAAGAGGGAAACACGTCACGACAAAGATAAAGATATAAATGCATCAGAAACTCATGTCACGAAATTATAAAAGTAAAATTCCCACAATAATTGAGGCAATAGCTTTTGCCGGTAAAAATATTCTCCGTTCCGTTTTCCGATCGTCAATCCTACTCTCATCAAAACCTACAATTTTCCTCTGCCAATTCTCGTCCCCTTCTAACAGTTTTCTTCGTTGCGGATTTTAATTCTGTGGCCACATTTTTGCGTTGAGCGGTTGAATTTCCATCTTTGCTCGAGAAAAAAGTAGAGGGGATAACACGGATAGGGAAAAAGGTAATTTTGGATGAATTGTCCTGTTCTTTTCGGATCAGAGCAATGATTCGGGATCCGGATCTAATCCACTATGCCTGCATTGCAAAGGGCACAATCGTATTGGCAGAATTCAACACCAAAGACGCTGACCTCGGCGCAGTCGCAGAGAAATGCCTAGAAAAGACGCCGCCATTTCATGCCACCTTCACCCACACCGTCCGATCAGCGACTCACGCTTTTTTGATCGACGAGCTGTTTGTTTATTTCTCGATTTTCGACGATAAATTGGAGAAGTCCGAGGGTTTGGCGTTTCTGGAGAGCGTGAGAGATGCGTTTGCTGGGGTTTCCAAGGGTGAAGTTAGATTCAGTTCCCATTGTTTTCAGGGTGAATTTAACCCTGTTTTCCGTCATTTGTTGGGATCGGGATTGGAGAACCTGGAGTTAATCGGTTCGCCGAATGGTCAAAGGTTGGGGGAAAGTGGGATCTTGCAAGGCGGGTCTGGCCACATCAGGGGGAGGCCCAAGCTCAATGGGGACAGGGAGTTGAATAATGCAAAAAGTAGGTTGATGAGGGAATTTAGCGCCGGCCGGAGAAATGGGGAGATAAAAGAAAACGATGATAGTTGGGGCAAAGGCGAGTTTTCGCCTGGGGGGTTCTACTCTGGAGAAATATCGGGCCACCAAAAGGCGAAGAAAGTTTGGAAGAAGCAAGTGTGGATTATCCTCTCACTTGATGTGATCATCTGTGTCATCTTGTTTGTTGTCTGGTTGTGGGTTTGCCGTGGTTTCAAATGCATCGATAGCTAAACATCGGGTTTTCAGGTGTCTTGGATTTTGAGGAGTAGCTTCCGTGGCCGTTTATGGTTTTTGCTTCGTCTGCTACTCTGTTTGTTTATCCAATCGAGCCTGTGTAATAGATATCGATGCTGCTTTTTTTTTTTTTAATTACTTTTTCCATTTATTGGATGCTTGCATACTTACACGTTTTATCCGCCTCTTTTAAGAGGTTCTGTTTATGGAATGGATTGAAGAAATGCCCACTTTCTCCAATGACATGCAATGAAATGATTTTTCTTGTCTTTGGTGGTGTTGTCCCAATTGCTAAGTTTGAATTTGTCTCTTGTTCATGTGAAGGGAGTTTAAATATTTAAGCTGCTGTATGTGATCATATGTTTCTTGAAATAGCACTTAACTTATTCAATGCAAATAAGACATGACTTTATGCTTATATTGTAGCTCTAGAAAGTTATGGTTGCCATCTCATCTTTTCTCTCTGTCCCAAACTTAGACTTGTAACAAAAGATATACTCGATTTAACTTCACACTTTGATGGACACGTGTTTAAAAAAAAATGTTTTATGGTTTTTCGGACTAATTAATGAAGAACATTTTGAAATAAAGTAGATATTGTAAAGTGTTTTATTTTCTTTTATGGGGCGTGAAGAAGTTTGTCTTGGGAAGTCTCGGAGAGAAAATTGTGAAGTTTAAGTTGGAGTAGATGGAGTATATGTATTTCGGGAAATAGGCAGAACATGCAAATTATACTTGCTGAAATTTCTATGGTTAGCTGATTTCTAGCTAGTTTTAAATTGATCAGGATCACTGTGTACCTAAACTATAAATTCGTGGATCCATGTGTATGTGTATAGGCATATTGGGATCTTTGTAAGGTTATGTTATTATGTTAGGTCTTATCAAGTTGAGGAATTACCCCTAAAAGTACCCATCAAACTAATGTTTGTTAACATTAAACTTGGGCTAGTTGATGAGAGTTTATTCAGAAACAAAAAGTAAAAGAAGTATCAATCATAGGACTGGATCTTGTTTGTGTTGTAAGCATAGTGCCCTTAGGTTTTGATACACATCAGACCTTAGTTCCTCAATTGGGTTCCTTTTGCATTATGTATTATTATTTGGAAAATGAATCGGAACCTCCTAGAGTTCCAGGTAATTTCTGAAACTACTTGATTTGTCGAAAAAAAAAGATTCAATTTGTTCAACGGACATGAGGTCAATTATATGGGCCGATGATGGAGAATTTAGGAATAATTTCAGATGCTGCATCTTCACTATTTTACTCTGGTTGCTTAGGAAAAGTCTTTCCATTCAGACTGGATTTCACAAATAATGGTTGTACATTTTATTTGCTCTCTGCTCTAACGAGAATACATGGGTGTATGAATAAGTAGAGTGGAATCAAACTGTAGTACGGAATCATCCCCAAAGATCTCGGTTGTAGACGCGGATGAGATTGCCTATTCCAATCCATGTCGCATCTGCTATTCCACTCACCGAATGATTGCCATGTGTTAAATATATTACACGGTATATATTAAGAGGGATTAAATAGTAATTTTAATATTTAACACATGGCAATCATCCGGTGAGTGGAATATCAGATGCAACATGAATTGGAATAGGCAATCCGATATGTTGTAGACGCAGTAGATTGTAGTGGTTCTTGCAGGTTTTCATTTCGCATTCTACAGACATCACATGTGTTGTGTTCGTCATATCTTGCTTGCTCATGTGGATTGTGCAATAAATTAGTACTATTTCCGCTGATAAAGCAAACTTAGGTCAAACTTTGATGCTAGGAAATTGTAATATAGTTTCTGGTTTCATTTTGCTTCTGCACATGTTTTACCTCAAAATATGGCCTTTTGGTTCTACATATGCATCACTGTAAGTCATCATCTTGAATAGCTTGTTTGATGTCGCAAATATTTATATTTATATTTATTTATTTATTTGATGAAAAAAAATTATGTGAGACTAATATAAATATGTCACTTATTAATAAAAAATTAGCACTTTTAAAAAGTGATAATATTTTTAAAAAAAATGATAATCTTTTCTAACAAAAATGTTATCATTTTTATTAAAATTTCATCACTTTTGAAAAGTGATAATTTTTTATTAATAAGTGATGGTTTTCATGTCATGAAACGGTCTCATACAAGATTTACTCTATTTTGAGTATGTATACTGTGAAAGTTGTTTTTAAATCACTTTTAATATTTTTTAGTAGAAAAATTCATATCTTTTACTAATAACAGTTGATAGTCTTCGTTTCGTAGGGGTATGCATCCTACGGGATGACACATTTTTAAAGAAAAAATGTACTCCCTCCGTCCTAGAGCAATTTGCAAGGGAGGAGGGGCACACAAATTAAGAAGAAAGTTGGATAAAGTAAAAAAAGTAGTGTTTTGAGGGTTAATTTGGTAAAATTTTATGTAAAAAGTGAAAAAATTAGTTGGATTGAGTGTAATGTGGGCCCAAAAAGTGAAAAAGTAATGACATTTTGTGTAAACATGTAGATATTGTGAGGGTGAAGTTTATAAAAGGGTTTCCTTTTTTGGGTCTGCAAGTTCCTCTGGGACGTCCCGAAAAGAAAAACTTGCAAGTTTCTCTGGGACAGAGGGAGTATTTTATATATAAAGTATTATTATATGTGTAAATATATGTATAGTTTTGTGAGTGTGTACGTAAATTAGTGTTTCTATTTTTAGTAGTGTGCAAATTTGTATGAACCGTCCAAATAAAAAAAGATGTGCAAATTCCCGTGGACAGAGAGAGTAATAAAATAGTATATTCTTTAAAGTGGCTTATGAACTCTTTTCCTTCTATATTTTGCCATATATATTTTTTCTTAGTCATTTAATATATGTGGTTTAAATCTAGGCGCACTCTTTATGACGCAAAAGATTCAAAATAAAGGTCTCTATGTTTGAGGTGGTGATTTCTTGTTTTATTTTCATAATGAAACTGAATTATTAGATATTTATCCTTGGCTCATTTGCTAGGGGAGATGGGATGAGAGGACGAGAAAATGTGAAAAAAGAAAAATGGCGGGATTCCTGTGATAAGGTGAGAAAATGTATTTAATATGATTGTTTGATATATTGTATTGTAAATATTATGAATTATAATAATTTGTTGGTTGAAAGGAAAAATACATACTACCTCCGTTCCACAAAAGTTTGTATACTTTCCTTTTTAGTTTGTCCCACAAAAATTTGCACACTTTCAAAATGGAAATATTCCTTTAAATCTCCACCTTTAAAATTTTTACCTCACAATCTCCACCATATACATTCTACTCATTACATTTTTTCTTAATAATTGTGCCCCCAAAAGTATCGCAAACTTCTGGGGGACGGAGGTAGTATAAAAAACAATCACCACTGTGAAATTGAAGCTCCATTGAAGCTATATCGATCTTATAACAACCATCTTCATCGATCTCGCAACTTCTGCTAATGACTGAAAATCGAAGCTGCATTGAAGAATGGCTGGTGCACTGTCGCTTGAATTTATGACCATCCCACATGAAATTCTCAACCTCTGCAAATTTCAATATTTTCATAGTAATATTCTTCTTTCCACCTCTTACATGGAATTTGTGTTGTGCACCCAAATTAAAACCTAATTGACATAGTTTCATGGTTTGTATGAACTCATGGCAAGCTGTGCCCTGCTCTGCTCTGCTCTGCATTTCCAGACAATATTTTGAACAGAGGAATGGTGAGAGTTGAATTGGACGAGCTTCGATCTAGAGGCATTTGAACGGTGAGCGGTTGTTGGCTTGCATCTTCTCCGGCAAATTGGTGAATGGTTGTGCGCGACTTTTTCAATTCCTGGGGATGGCTGGTCGGATTTTGTGAGACCAATGGTGAAGTGGTGGTTGTGAGTGGTAGCTCACGGTGGTGCATCCGATGATGTTGGGCGATGAAAATTTTCTTGGGCAATGTTAAAATCATGAAATCAAATCTGATCTCTACATATCCGATTTGTTTTCATAGGGGCTTGTACACACATTCAAATACTGTTTTTGCTTTATTCCTGTTATGCACAATAATTAGCAGTTCATATATTTGTATCATGATTCATGAATGTGGATTTTCAAAATCCAATTTGGGAAAAATGGACCAAGTTTATAAGATCAATTGTTTTAAAAAAAAATTATGATGGATTACGTATATTTTCTTCCTTGGGTTGATTAAGTAATTAGAATCTTTATCATAAAATCCATCATGTTTAATATGAAAATAAAATGGCCCAGGTTAAATGCACCCACAAGTGTGTGGAGTACACACACTTGTTGAGTACACTCGTGACACACGACAAGAATGGCGTTGAATTTAATTAGTTAGGTTTAGATTTTTTAATTGGGCGATGATTGGTATGACGGTAGTTCCGACGAGGTCAACGTTTCCTTCTACATAGAAGGATGATTGTTTCGTTTGATTTCTAGCAAGATTACCAATGAACAATGATGATGATGGCCTGATTTTGGTAAATTCCTTGCAACAAAGGCAATTGAGAGGCTATGTGGTTGTGGACTTGTAATTCCGGCACGACGGAGGCGGTGCTTGAAATTCCTGGTGGCGGTTTTAATGACTATGTAGTGGTGAGATGCGGTGGCAGGGCGGTTGACTCACACAGTGGAATGCATCCTCCATTCCTTTTTTTTTTTGCTAAATAAGGAACTCAAATTATTAGAAGATTTTTTTAACAACAAAAATAATAGTGGTGATTTTGCTCAGGGCCCAATCAACTTTAGCCCATCTGAAGAATCTATAGGTCTGAGTAGCAATTATATATTGCGCAGGTTATATGCACCCTCTTTTGTTTGTAATACACACATTTTAAAATATCACTTATCATTTTATTTAAAGTAAAAAATAACATAAATGTCCTTATCACTCCAAACACAGATGCAGGCATCACATAATTTCTAAAAAAAGTTTGAAGGGCGTGAGAAATTTTATTTATTTATTTTTTAAAAAAAAATTCACCAATAATTGCATCATTTTGTGCCAAATATTACGAGGATGGCCTTTGATCGTTATCCCATATATAAAAACTATTTTGACTGCAAAAAAAATTTTAAAAAAAAATTAGTTTGACAAATTAGTGGGTGAATACAACTTGGGCCTTATTTAGCTTCACAAATTAGTAAATGGGCCCAGTGTACGGCCTAAGCTTATATTGATTTATATTATGGGCCGTTTTGTGAATGGGCTCTATCAAATTGGGTTCTTTTTGCTAGAGTGCTATACAATTGCAGTTCACATGGGCCCAGGTTACTAGGTTACCGGCATTAGCCATAATAATAAATACATTACCCTTGAAAATATTTGGAAATTTTTTGGGAAAATTATTATTTTTGTCCTGTAACTTTACCTCCTTTTGATTTTGATCCTATTAACTTTCAAATTTTGATTTTCATCCTGTAACTTTACCTCATTTTGATTTTGGTCCTGTGACACACCATTCATGTATAAAAGAGGTAAAGTTATAGGACGAAAATAAAAAAGGGGTAAAATTATAGGACGAAAATAAAAAAATTGAAAGTTAATAGGACCAAAATCAAAAGAAGATAAAGTTACAGGACGAAAATCAAAATTTGAAAGTTAGTAGGACCAAAATAAAAAAGAGGCAAACTTACATGACAAAAAAAAAATTCCCTAATTTTTTTACAAATTTTTGGTATATATATTTTTTTTTTTGGAATCTTTTTCCTAGTGTATTCATTTGGATAAAGGTAGGTTGTTATAGTTTTAGAGTTATTTGAATTTTGAGAATCTTATGTTAAGTTTTAACGTTAATATATGGATTAAATGCATTTTTTTTTGTATAAATGAATAAAATATTCTCAAACGTATGGTAGTAAAGATGCAATATACTCCCTCCGTGAGCAATTTGCAAGGGAGGAGGGACACACAAATTAAGAAAAAATAGAATAAAGTAAAATAAAGTAGTGTTTTGAGGGTTAATTTGGTAAAATTTTATGTAAAAGTGAAAAAGTTAGTTGAATTGAGTGTAATGTGGGCCCAAAAAGTGAAAAAGTAATGACATTTTGTGTAAATATGTAGATATTGTGAGGGTGAAGTTTATAAAAGAGTTTCATTTTTTGGGTCTACAAGTTCCTTTGGCACGTCACGAAAAGGAAAACTTGCAAGTTCCTCTGGGACGGAGGGAGTACTTGAAATTGTAATTTTTAGGTCGAGAAACTCAATACTACATTGTTGGCTTTGGTTTATCGAAAATCTGTGGGCGTTTTGATTTTTTTTATTAAAAAATTTTAAGGCTCCATTTGGATGGATAAATTTGAAAATGAATGGATTCTAAATAAAATAAATACAAGAAGACATATATTTCAAATCACGAATTGTAAAAAGATGGGAGATAATGGAAAATGTAAAGGAGAGCTAGAGATGTAAATGAGTAAAGAGGAGGGATTTAAAATGACATGATTTTGATGAGAATTTAGAATCCCCCATTTTAAACATAGCTCAAATCTAAGCACATTTAACTTACATGGAGAAAGTGGTTATTTGTGTGTGAAATCCAGGGATTTCAAATGCACTCATCCAATCCTTGGATTTCACACACAAATAACTACCATATCTATTTGTTGATGAGCTAAAAAATGGAGGAAAAAAACAAAACAAAACTTGAATCAGTCCAATTACTGTAACACCTATCCTATCAATCGGCCACAGATGATCTCAATTTCAGTGTGTTGATCCATGTATTTTATTCTCTGTTTGTCATTTATAGAAAAAATAAGACATGAAAAAATAAAACAGCTTCGTTTAAAGCCCTAGCACTATTTGCTGGTTTATCAACCCAGCAGAGGATCCACTCCCCTTCTCTCTACCCTTCAATCTCTATCTTTTCTCTATTTTTCTTTTTTCTCCCATCTCTTTACAATTCGTGATTTGAAATATATGTCTTCTTACATGTATTTTTTTTTTAAATTCATTAATTTTCAAATCCATCCATCCAAAATTTCGGGGAAAATATTCGAAAGTTCAATCAATACACATGTTTCTAAATTTTTTTTTTGTAAAAAATAAAATATTCAGATTTTTTTTTGAAATATTGATATATTATAAAAGATCAATGTCAAAAAATTACATTTTTCGATTAAAAAATCACAAACCCATGGCAGCGACAGCGACAGCGACGACGATGAGTAGTGATCGCGGGCAACATTCTCCTTGTCTGTAAATAGTGGGACTTCAAGTAGAGAATGGAGGCAACAATATATTGAAAATAGAAACAAAAAATATAACCAAGTTTGCTCTAATAAGGACTGATGGAACTACTCATTTGGGGTTCAATTTTTCAAGGACTAGTCTCTCTCGTTCCCCAACAATTTATAAGAATGGAAGAACACAAATATTGAAAAAAGAGTGAAACAGATAGTGTTTCAAGGTGTAATTCAATGAAATTTTATATATAAAGTAAAAAATGTTAGTTAAAATAAGTGCAATAAAGTAAAATAAATAATGATATTATTAGGTTACCTGTGTTCTCACACGACTCACACATTTGATTAAGGAACAAGGGTTTGACCACCTATTTGGTGGACTCAAAAGCAGTGGGATGAGAATGCATAAAAAGCTCTCTCTCTCAACCATTCTACTCACTCGTTGAGAGAAAAGAAGCAATCTGGTATATATATGGAGGTTGTGGGTGAGCCTGAGTACAATAACCTCAATTGACACAGAGGTGGAGATTGTTGGGTTGTGGGACCTTATTGTATTTTGGTCATTGGGCTCATTGTACTTGGACCCACCCACTATCTAACCCTTGTGTAATTTTGGTAGCCTCCATATGTATCGGGTAGCTTCTCCTCTTTCAGTGAGTGAGCAGAACGTACGTAAAAGAGAGAGTAAGAGAGTTGAGAAGCAATCGGTGTGGGAGACAACAATCCTACACTTGAGAATCCCTTTGTATGAATATGTGCTAATTATAATTGTATGAATATGTGATAATTAGTTGTGGTTTTTAATAAGACAAAAATTTTATATATACTTGTGTTTATAGTGAACTTGGTTTATCAATTGTCACTGTTATGTATATTCTCTATCATGTTATATATATATGTATTATCAGTGTTTAAAAATCAAGTATATTTTTATAACAATGATAGTATATATGAATAATAGTGATACGAGTTCATAATTTACAAGAAACTAATCATGTAATAATAAATTATATCTCACATTTTTGTATTATTGAACACTCCATCCAACTCAACGTTATTTTCACATTTTCATTTTTCGTGCATTCCAAAGAGAATTATATTTATATTTTAGTGGGGAATTAATATTCATGAAATAGTAATCTCCATCATTAAAGTGACTGCATTCTTCCACTAAAATAGTAAATACAATTCTATTTTAAATGGATGAATAATTAAAATATAAATGAACAAAAACTTATATGCTTAATTTACCTCGACTTTTGAGTTAAGCCCATTAATTTATGGATAATATATTTTGTAAACAAATGAGAATCATCTCAGAAAGGAGGTCGTGCCTTCCTACAAGACAATATTTTCAATCACACATTTCATAATATTGTCCCATCTAAAATCTATCAGTTATTCATCTTTTATTTCTCTATAATGTCAATCATACGTTGTTTCCTATACCCCTAAACATTTCCTCATATTAATCAATTTTAATATTTTTATAATTGAACTCTTTCGCTGGTCCTATCTAAAGTCTATCAATTATCCATCTTATATTTCTATACAATGTCAACCATATGTTGTTTCCTATGCTCCTAAATATTTCCTCGGATTAACATTTTTTTAATTAAACTTTTTTGTTGTTATCTACGATC
This sequence comes from Prunella vulgaris, assembly GCA_026898435.1. Classification (NCBI taxonomy): domain Eukaryota; kingdom Viridiplantae; phylum Streptophyta; class Magnoliopsida; order Lamiales; family Lamiaceae; genus Prunella; species Prunella vulgaris. The sequence continues at coordinate 287,046 of JAPKLY010000332.1, read as the reverse complement.
AGCATCGAAATCTTAACTCCTCGATTTTTGTTAATCCAATCCTTTCTTCGCTGAGAGTGCAAGAATTCCTTCCTATTTAAAATTTTGTCAAAGAGTATAGGAAAATGGAGCAAAAGCTTTAGCTTGCGTTACATCGACCATTCTAACTGCAAACACGTTTATGATGTTGCATTTGAATTTTATTTCAATCGGTTGGTCCTCACAAATTGAATAAATGCGCTTGAGTTGAGGCTGAAACCAGCTGGACCATAAATTTAATAGATGGATATCAAATCCATATTAATGTTGGTAATTTGGGGTCCAATTTAGACTTTTAGTTTTGTGGTGTGGGCAAATCTAATTGTTTTGAGTGGGTCTCATGTGCACCAGTTACACCGTGCAATTCAAGTGTATTTTTAAAAAGGTACACAATTTATTATTGAAAAGTTGCACAACTTATTACTAAAAAGTTACACTTATGAAAGATACACTTTTCAGTAATAACATGTGTAACTTTTCAATAGTATTTTGTGTAACTTTTAAAAAATGAACTTGAGTTGCACCGTGTAACTGATGCATACAAGACTAATCCAATTATTTTAGGCGCGCATCGAATGCACATGCAAGTCAGTTATCATACTCACTCCCCTTATTTTCTTTATAAAAAAATTTCTGCGAATAAATTACATAATAAAAAATTTATATCACAAAATATACTTATTAATATTATTAATTATATTTAATTATTAATATTATAAAATAGGAAAAATTATAAAATAGTTCCAAAAATTGACACTAACTACAAATTGGTTTTGTACAGAAAAAAAATATACTTCTGTGCAAATATTGTGAACTAAATTGTAAATATAGTCACTTTTTAGAAACAATGTGCATATCCCAAAAAAAAAAAAAAAAATAGGGATATGAAGTGTAACTAAAATATATTTGTACAATATTGGTTTGAAAGGTCAAAGTTATTAATATTTTTTCTGTCATTTGGATATGTAAATTTTTTTTTTTCTGGAATTTTGAGTAGTCTAAAATGAGATGTTGGGAGTATAATTAGAAAGTGTTTATTTTTAATTCCAAAAGTATCATTCACAAATGTGGCAGCTCCAGTGTTCCACCATGTTGTGGAGCCATTCACAAAAATAGATAAACCACCAAAGTTTGATAGAATTCATTACTATATTACTGTCAAAATCATTGCCACTTTAATAGAGAGAGGTGGCATTAATATTTTCCTGGAATCAAGGACATTTGCTCCACCAGCTCATGAACCAAAGACTTATTAATTAACAAAATAGACACATAAATAAAAATAAAAAAATTAGAAAAATAGTTGTTAGAATTTCTGTTAACTTCAACTACCAGTAGATGCTGCTAGCTCTTTCTTGTTTGATCTCTCTTGAACCGGTTGTTGCTTTAAGCTGAAATAATTGCCACACATTTAAAGAACTTTTGTTCCAATTCTTCTTTGTAGGTTCTCTTTTTGAATAAGAAAATTTAGGCAATGATGGATAATCCCATGAAATTTGTAATGATGGATGAAAAGGGTGTATCAGGATCATTTATGATTATACCGAAGGAGAATAGGGAGAGGTTATATCCGATGATCTTGGGTGCTTTTTCGGGTCCGAAAGTCATGCCGGAGCCTGAAATTGGCTCCGGAGGATTAGTCGAGCAGCATGCCCTGCTCGGCCTGGGAATGGGAGTGGGATTGCTTGTTTGTGTAGTGCAGAGGAATAGTGAGCTTGTGAAGAAGCTGGAAAATGCAGAGAAAGAGATAATGGAATTGAAGGAAAGAAGAAGTGAAGATGCAAACGCTAATGAGAAAGTTGTGAGCATTTTTGCAGCTAGAGAGTACAGGTGGTGTGATGAGAGGAAGAAGCTGAGGCAACAAATTGGAGGTCTTATGAATGAGTTGAGGGTGGTGGAGAAGAGCAGGGAAGAATCTGTTTCTGAATTTGAACTTGTTTTGCAGTTCAAGAATAAATTGATGGAGGAATTGGATAAAAGACTCAGGGCCTCAGAGAGGCTTGCCGAGGAGTTGAGAGAGGATGTGAGGAGCCATAAAACTGAGTTCATCGAGCTCGAGTGTAAACAGGAAGCGGAGATGGGACGACGGCAACTTGAGGAGGCGAAACAGGAGCTCGAGTCGGTGTTGAAGCACAAGGAGCAGTTATTGTTGGTCAATCAGTGGCTTTTCTTGGATGTTGTAAAAATGCACAAGGATTTGGAGCAAAAAGATGAGATGTTGAAAAAATCCAAATTTGATACAGCCGAGCAGCATCTGGATATGAGGAAAGGGCTGCAATCAAGTAAGATGGAAATCTTGATATCATACTTCACCACATTTCAGTTATATTAGCCTGCAAGTTTCACACATGATCATACTTTGATGATTTATTTTGTTCATTTCTCTCAGAGTTAATGATGGGTAATCCAAAGAACTTGGGGGGTTGCAGGTTAAACAATTCTGAGGCAGGAAAACACAAGATTGCAACGGATGCTTTTGTGGAGCAACTGAGACAGAGAGATGAAAAGCCAGCTTCAGAGGCATATCATTTCCAACACAGAAACAGCCAGTCAAGTCTTAGTTCTACATGGAAGATGGATAATCATGCACTCGGAGTTTCTTACAAAGTCGAGACGCTGCTTAAGCAGCAACTTTTCCTGCTGGAAAGCAGAGTTGGAGTGAAGGGATCTTCATTCATGCCCCTCATGAACAAACAGCTTGATCATTACCAGTCCCTCCAACGGAAAATTGATCATCTTTGCATCAGGATGGTATGCACATTTTGTAGCTTTCTGTTAGTATTTTTATGGCTATGTAACATGTAGGTTCGTATTCTTGCAGCACGAGGATGGCCTGAATTCGAAGCGTGGAATGAAAGAGGATGACATGCAAAGGATGGAGCACTTCCTGGACCAGATATTCCAACTGCAGAGGTATATAGTTGCAACAGGACAAGAATTGGTGCAAGTTCCGGAGGTTGGGACTAGTTTAGTTGCTGATGCACAAGATATTGGCTTTGAGCACTCCAACGAGAGTATTAAAGCGCTGTTTCGACAAGTTCAGAGGGGCCTTGAGGTTCGAATTTCTCGAGTTTTAGGGGATCTAGAACGAGCCATGACGTTGCGAAAATTGTGAATTCAAGATAGAGGTTTTGAGATTTTGTTAATTGACTAATGTGTGATGGAAGTGTGTGTCACTTCATATTTCTCCAAAACCTTTCTTACAACAAAGACATATATATATATATATATGTACTTAGAGTGTAGCTCCTTATTACTCAAAGAAATTGTTATGTTAGGGTCTAAACAGAACATATGATGAGCTATGGAAGAGTTGGCATATCATGCATCATAACACAACTATTTGGCTGTAAAAGAAAACAAGGTTATTGATGTATATGATCATCAGAATATGCATCATAACCCCATATTTTGTGTTTTAGGACAATTATTGAGATTTAATGCACGTGAGCTGTTTGGGCCGAAGATATATTCATGAAATTGTACAATTTGATACTTGTTGGGGCCATAATTATGAAGTGTGTGGGACGTGTTGAATTTGATAATATACTTCATTATCACGTGGGTATATAGATAGGACGTTGGTTATGGGCCTTAGGGCCCAATTTGAGGGGCCCAAATAATTTGTAATAGACATCCAATCTGTTTGGTCATTTTAAAGAGGTAAAATAGCCTTTCAATATCCACCCTTACTACTAATTACCAAACTTCTAATCATACATCTCTTCACCCACTTTCTCCTTTCACAATTTCTCTGCTTCCCACTATTTCTTAATTTCTTTTAATTAAAATCTCTTTTATTTACGAGTTCTTTTATAATGTTTACGGTTTTTTATAATTTTTATATATTTTACGGTTTTATAATTTTATAATTTTTATAAGTTTTATTATATTTTTATAATTTTGATATATTTTATAAGTTTGATATATTTTATAAGTTTACGGTTTTTTATAAATTTTTAAACCAAAACTATTTAAGAATTTACCTAAATTACAACAATAA